>JAKRZM010001058.1:0-57025 GCA_036379175.1 Heliconius cydno galanthus | reverse complement strand
CCCCTAAATAAGCAAGCGAAGCTGCGCGCGTCCGCTAGTTAATTTATAAAAATCATGTGTACATTTATGTATATATTTGTATATACATTCATAACGTCTACACAACAAAAGCACCGCTACGGTGTTTTTTACGCTAAATATCCAGAGATATTTTCTGCTGAGACTTTAGCTTTCCAATATGTTCATGTAAATATTCCGTTTTTTTTTTTATTTTTCGGGGCAATTTTTTGGTAAAATTTCTGTGGAGTGGAGACGGCCTATTCCGCCCCCCTCTTCCTACGCCAATGAACGTTTGGCGCTCGGCCGGCTCTTTCTGTCCCGCTAGGGATAAGTAAATTATATTATTACAGTAAGTACATATCAGAAATTCATATAACTTACATTGTTAAAACAATTTGAGCAATTTGTGATCTTCAATTTTGTGACATAATTTCTAAGTAATAAATATAACATAGGATACTCGGTCAATTTTTATGATGTCAATTAAGAATATTGTGCGTTTATGGGTTAATAAATATGTAACACCGTAGTAAAGTCAAACTACCATATTCTACTCGTACGTTTAAGAAATATATAGTTTTAGAACTTTTTATAAAAATTGGCATCCATTCAAGTGTGCATATCAATCTCGTCCATATGTGTCAATCTCGTCCATATGTGTATAATTAATATGTAATACCGATTTATATATTTTAATACAATTCTATATAATAGTAAGAGTGAAAAACGGATGAGAAATCTAGTTATTCTCTACATATTTAGCATTATGGAGGAGATGGTGAAGATTAAAAGAAGGAGAGGTGGGGAAAGACACCATTTAAAAACATGACATATTATTTTTATTCATAAAAAATATTCAATCGTAATGTTTAGTCATAAGAAAACAATATAATCTAAAATTTTATTAAAAATATTGGTTTGTTTAGCTGCAAGGATATTATAAGCTTTGCAGTTGGAAATGGCATCTTCTAAATGGTACGAAATCGATCTAAGGCTTGCGCTTTACACGTAGCTCATGACCACCGTCACCATTCATGAAATACTTAGACCATCATTCACCATAGAAGAAGAAGCTTAGAAGCTATGGTCAATTGTTAATTTCTTTTTACTTCTTTCAGTGCGGACCCTAATCGACAGACTACAGCAGCTTCGTACTTTAGTCTAGTAAGTATCACAATATGACAAATTAGTTGGTTAATAATCTATTTTTAAGTCGATATTGGCAATGGAACTGTGTGCGAATTCTGACGGCAACCGGCTGCAGCCGGTAATATTCTGGACAAATGCGGTTGAAATTTTAAATTTTTGGCTGGTTTCCTCGAAACTTAGATGGAATATAGGTATGTACTCGTAAAAGCCCATGTTAATATAAACACGGGGTCAAAACCCCACTAGAAGTGTAGTGAAGATAAACAGATCATTATCTCGCAGAAACAAATATTCTAATATCAATAGGTCCATTTAAATGTTTTGTTTTTAAACCAGCATTTTTCTTTCAGTTTAGATTCGCAAAGCCATGGGAATTCATTCTTCTGTTCGCCGGAGTGATTTTCGCGTCACTGAACGGTCTATTCGTGCCCGTCGGAGTGATCATTTACGGAGAGTTCACATCACTACTGATCGACCGTACTGTGATGCATGGCACTTCTACAACCACCTTGACTATCGCGTGGTTTGGTGGGGGTAGGACTTTGTAAGTATTAGTTATGATAAGCTTAAATAAGTTTTTTTGATAATGTATTTAAATTTTGACGTAGCGGGACTCGAACTCGCGCTTCTTTAAACCATCCATGCCAGATGCTTTTCATAGTTTTCTAATATTTCTTAATTTTCTATTATTAATATAAATGTTTTTTGATTCATTATTATTGATACTTTGCAACGTTAGGTTATTTGGTAATATTTTTTTTTTGGAAATGAATAACTTCGTATTTTTTTCAATAGATAGTGCAGTAGGTATCATTCACTAAGTCCTATAATTATATACCATACTAGCTGCCCGCTCGCGGTTTCACCCGCGTGAACTATGTCATTATTAATTTCTGTCTCCATGGCTACGTCCTAGTGACGTCTATGCAAATTTTGAGACTCCTATCATTTGTAGTAACGAAGTTTCATATAAACTTTCGACCCCAAAAACAACCCCTTAGAAGTCGAATATTGCAAATTCCCGTCTTAGCGAGCACCTACGTCCTATAAGTAACTCCTATGCAAAGTTTGAGATTCCTAGCACTTGTAGTTTCTGAGATTTCATGATGAGTGAGTGACCTTTCGATTTTATATAATTAGATATATATTGTTTACGGACATGTTAAATACACATTAATATATCCTCGTGTATAGATCTTTGCATATTTCAATGTTGTAATCTAATTGAGAAGTGCTTTAGTTAATTCTCGTACATATCAAAGTATTTAAGTAAAACACGTGTTATTAATAATGGTAAAGAATTTGCATTATTTATAGCTATAATGTCTTTAGGCTTCTATAAGGCTTCAGGTGAGACATTTTAAACGTTTTATAGATTTTTATTAAGTAAGTTAAAGTATTAGTTATAGTTAATTAAAATTAATTAACTATTATAAAACTTGTACAAATTTATTATATTGATTCAAATACCGCTATATTTGAATATTTGTAGGTAATGTAGAGGTATTTATATTAATTTTTTTGCAAAATTGTATTCAAAGTTGAAAAACATATCAAATNTGAAGATAAACAGATCATTATCTCGCAGAAACAAATATTCTAATATCAATAGGTCCATTTAAATGTTTTGTTTTTAAACCAGCATTTTTCTTTCAGTTTAGATTCGCAAAGCCATGGGAATTCATTCTTCTGTTCGCCGGAGTGATTTTCGCGTCACTGAACGGTCTATTCGTGCCCGTCGGAGTGATCATTTACGGAGAGTTCACATCACTACTGATCGACCGTACTGTGATGCATGGCACTTCTACAACCACCTTGACCATCGCGTGGTTTGGTGGGGGAAGGACTTTGTAAGTATTAGTTATGATAAGCTTAAATAAGTTTTTTTGATAATGTGTTTAAATTTTGACGTAGCGGGACTCGAACTCGCGCCTCTTTAAAACCATCCATGCGAGATGGTTTTTATAGTTTTCTAATATTTCTAATATTTAATTATTATTGATACTTTGCAACGTTAGGTTAGAGGTAATAACTTTTTTTTTCGAAATAAATAACTTCGTATTTTCTTCAATAGATAGTGCAGTATCATTCACTAAGTCCTATAATTATATACCATATATATATATTGTTTAAGGACATGTTAAATACACATTAATATCCTCGTGTATAAATTTTTGCATATTTCAATGTTGTAATCTAATTGAGAAGTGCTTTAGTTAATTCTCGTCGGACTTGTACAATCAAAGTATTTAAGTAAAACACGTGTTAATAATAATGGTAAAGAATTTTCATTATTATATATAATGTCTTTGAAAGGCTTCAAGTGAGACATTTTAAACGTTTTATAGATTTTCATTAAGTAAGTTAAAGTATTAGTTATATAGTTAAAATTAATTAACTATTATATTATTATATTGATTCAAATACCGCTATATTTGAATATTTGTAGATAATATAGAGGTATTTATATTCATTTTTTTGCAAAATTGTATTCAAAGTTGATATCGAATGTTAGCTTTATCAAATAAAACAAAACTAGTAAAACTAACATTGAAATAAAAAATATTTTAACATACAGAACAAATGCAAGTAGAGAAGAGAACCGGCGTGCCCTGATCGAGGACTCGCAAGCCTTCGGCATCGGCTGCACAGTGTTCTCCGTGCTGCAGTTCCTTGTGGGTGCTATTAGTATCGATCTGTTCAACTATACGGCTTTGAAACAGGTATCTTTCCCGCTGACAACCCTGCTATGTGCGGGATACATCGTGAAGCTGAAAAAAAACTTAATTATATTAAATTTCAGATAGATCGATTAAAGGAAAAGTTCTTGAAAGCTGTATTGCGACAAGATATCACTTGGTATGACCTTAATACATCGATGAACTTTGCCACCAAAGTTTCGGAGTAAGTTTTACTATTTATAAATAAATAAATAGAAAAAAATATTGTAAAATATTTAAATAAAAGAAAAATTGCAAATTTTAATAAAATTAATATATACCTTATATCGTCAAATGTAAATAATGAGTTCTCCCACTCAACGCCACCAGAATTCGGCGGAAAATGGAGAACGGAATGTCTTAATGGGAGCAGAGTGTCTTAACACAAGATTCCCTCTGCCTACTCTTTTATGTGCGGAATACAGCGTGAAAATAAATTTTAAAAAATACATATATTACTTGATTTTTTTGTGTACGAAATTAAAATATTGTATAAATGTTTTCGCTTTCTTGGTATTGTTAGTTTGCAGAATATAGTACTTATTTGAAACAAAACGTAGTGTTGTGTTCCGTAATTCAACTAAAAAATGGCTTAAAACATAAAAAAATAACACTAACCCCATATCCCACCAGTGACGTAGAAAAGTACCGTGAAGGTATAGGGGAGAAGGTACCAATGCTGATATACCTGGTGATGTCGTTCGTGACCGCCGTCATCATATCATTCGTGTACGGCTGGGAGCTGACTCTGGTGATATTGGCGTGCGCACCTGTCATTATCATCACGACTGCTATTGTCGCTAAGGTGGGTTTTATATGGTATTTTACGTGTTATAGTTTAATGTATTTACCTATTGTTTAATTCCTATTTAAAACTATTAATTTTCGGTAATATTAGACAAAATGGGACATTGGATTCCTTTAAATCTATACAATATATAATTATTATAAGAAATATATATTTCCATTGATAATGTAAAGGTAATAATGCTATAATGAAACTACCGTCTTAATTAATAGTATATTATTATAAATAAATTATATTAAATAATTGTAAGGTTCAATCGTCTCTCACATCGCAAGAATTAAAAGCGTACAGCGTAGCCGGAGTCATCGCAGAGGAAGTTTTATCTTCTATTCGAACTGTTGTTGCTTTTGGTGGTGAACAAAAAGAAATCGATAGGTAAGTTTATATAGTACTTAGTACAAAAGTAAAGATCAGCATGGCTGATACTAGCATAGGGCCACAAGTGTGTGTCTGTAAACACTGCAGGTTGTGAATTCGATTTCCACTCGAGGAAATTAAATATTTCTACATTTTCATTTCCTCGCTCTGGCAACGGGGCAAAGCACGGTTTATACTCAGAATTCGGCGGAAAGTGGGGATTTTTTTTTTAAATTTTATTATTAGTACCATTTAAAGTNTTTCAATTAACAGTTGACAAAAAATACTCCCTAAGTTGTACAGACTCACTCTTAAAAATTTCGATTGGTTGCAACTGTTTTACAAAATATTCAAAAATATCACTTCGCACTGGCTATGGACTGGACAGATATGTTCGTTTTAATGTTATTTTTTTTTTATCTTTCGGGTTGGCATGGACCACCCGTTCCTATGAGAGGGAAAGAACATGGGTCTTTCTTGCTTTCTCACAAAATATGTAAAGAGTACAAATTCTTCCAGATACAAAGGTCGTTTAGACCCAGCCAAGAAGACGGGAATGAAGAAGGGTGTATACTCAGGAATCGGCAGCGGCTTCATGTGGCTTATTATTTACGCGACATACGCTCTGGCGTTCTGGTACGGAGTCGGGCTGATACTGGACAGCCGACGGTTGCCTGTACCGATCTACACTCCCGCCGTTTTGATGATTGTAAGTTATTTGCTATTTTACTATTTTAGTCTAAAAACATGTCCAGTCTGGATTAAAATATAAATTATGGTCCATTTTTTAAAATATTTTTATCTTACAATACTCAACAAGCAATGCCTCAAGAATTAAGTGCAAGTGAGGAACCGAGTGTCTTAGCGTTAGGTCGTCCTTGCCTAATCTAGTAGTCTAGTAATCTGGTAATATGGCTAAAAAAATTATAAAAAATAATATCCAAACAGAAAAGCTCATTAACACAGCCTTTCTCCAGATTTTCTTCAGTGTACTCCAAGGTGCCCAAAACGTGGGTCTCACAGCGCCGCACCTGGAGGCCATGGCGTGCGCGCGCGCGTCCGCCGGCGCCATATTCGCGGTGCTCGACAGAAAACCTACTATAGACAGTATGTCGAGAGAAGGCAGCAAACCCGTGTTGGACGGAGATCTGGAATTGAAAAACGTTTATTTTAGATATCCAGCGAGACCCGATGTTCAGGTAAGATGGTTATAAATAAATAATTAAATAAGAAAGAATCGTTTTTGATGTAAATAGTGGGTAAAGTTTCGTAGTATTTTTTTAAGTAAGTATGAAATAAACCTTATTTACTGTGTGCTTCTTTAAATTATTAAGTTATTACTTACTTAAGTTACTTTTTTCTACTTAACTTAGTCTTTACTTAGTAGTGCTTTAAGTTTCCTATTGCGTTTGTATAATTTAGCAATATCTGGGCCATATTATATACGTACTTCTCATATCATGTCACATAATATTATTGTATTTCCAACAGGTGTTAAATGGTCTCAGCTTAAAAATAAATCAAAACGAGACAGTCGCATTAGTAGGTTCGAGTGGGAGCGGCAAGTCCACTGTGCTACAGCTTTTACAAAGAATGTACGATCCGACAACGGGGTCAGTGACCGCTTCAGGGAATGACTTAAGAGATATCAACGTAAGGCATTTTAGAAATCACGTGGCCGTTGTGGGACAAGAGCCTGTATTATTTGCTGGGACAATTAAAGAAAATATACGGTATGTATTCATTTTCACGCATTTTCACGCGTTTTCTGTGTAAAGCAGTATAGAAAGGTGTAGAAACATCATGTGATGAGTGACGGAACTTAACGCCGTGTCTTGTGAAATAAAACTCACATGTTAGAGTGATAATGAACAGAAAAAAAGTAATATATAAACGATATCATATACGATTTTTTTATTAGTCATTTAAGCAAAATATATTTTTATTTGTAGAATGAGCAATCCGTCTTGTACTGACGAGGAGATTATAATGGCGTCGAAGCAAGCATATTGCCATAGTTTTATAAAGTCTTTGCCTAATGTGAGTAAACTACTAGTACTATGTTTATTGTAGAGCCTTCTCTTGATAATGAACACTACATTCGACTTTAGAACACACTTCAGTAAATAAATATTTCAAAATAAAAAACATAACAGAATACTACTATAGCTACTCGACACACTGATGAAAATTTAAAACTTAATTTAAACTACTGATATTATTTTTTACATAGATATTTACATTTACCTTGTAATATTTATATTTATGTCTGTCCGTTCCGCTGTGGTTACAAATTTAAACCCCACCTTGAAAAAATGCCTTTATTAGGTAAGGAAAATAAATATAATTTATTTTCACAATTATTTTTATTGTATCAGCTTAATATGGATTAGTGTATTTAAAGCTTAAAACTTACTTTTTAACACAGGGCTACGACACACTGATTGGTGAAAGAGGGGCCCAACTGTCGGGCGGTCAGAAACAGCGCATTGCCATCGCCCGAGCTTTAGTTCGCAAACCAAAGATACTCATACTCGATGAAGCTACTTCAGCTTTAGATTCTCAAAGCGAAGCGAAAGTGCAGAGAGCGTTGGATGCTGCGGCACATGGGAGAACTACTATTATGGTTAGCCATAGGTAAGTATTTTGGTCATTACTAATATTTACCTAAGTGTAATTAAATTATACTAAAAGATTCTAGTCTATTTTATTTATGAGAATCAATAGAATTTTTCATAGTTATTATTCATAGTTATCGAACTCTTATATATTTAACAATATTTAATTGTTCATATGCAGGGACTATGTATATAAAATAACTTATCTTCCGTAGCAGTCTAGTAGATATTACATGTATCTACACTAAAGATATTTTTAACAATTAAGCAATTTTTCATTTCATTTAAACAATATTGATTTGTTGAACAGATTAGCAACAGTATTAAATGCTAAAAGAATTGTATTCATCGAAAAAGGAGAAGTTGTAGAAGAAGGTACTCACGAGGAGCTCTTGAACCTAAGAGGTCGATACTACCAATTAGTTCTAGAGAATGAACCAAGTATTGCACCAAGTGAAAACCAAGACGATACCTCAAAAGCACGTAAGTACTTGAATGCGTTAAAAATAAAACATTATCTTTTAAAAGAAGATCAGTAGATAAATATAATAATTACCTATAGATTTTTAACGTAGAAAACTCTTCATATGCTTACGCTAACTTGATTATTGCTTTTTTCCATAAATTACGTACAATCAAAAGCTTCAAATAATACTGATATAGAGAAATACATATATTTCAAACTTGGATACAAAAATCTGGCATCAAGCACGCTATCACAGTTCATGGGTTAATGACACTTTTTTTCAGAAAGGTATTCCCAACGTAGAACTAACGTAGCTAATTATTAAAAATTCACAGCTAACTCTGATCCAACTACAGATACTTTTGTACGAAAGCCGAAGTTGCAAAAATTGGTGTCATTGGATTCCGTGACGAGTGATTCCATTGATGAAGACTCAGGGCCAGAAGATGACGTTGTCTTGGAAAACAAGGAAGAAAAAGAATTTGAACCGACCACTTGGCAGATCTTAAAGTTGTGTGAACCAGAGAAATATTGGATGGCTGCAGGAATTATAGCGGCCATAGCTGTTGGATCTTCATTTCCATGCTTCGCTATACTCTTTGGAGAGACTTATGGTGTAAGTTTATTTTTCTTAATTATGATATACAGTGGTCTTCTAGTTAAAAAAAGGCAGATACAAATGCTTTGCGTATATTTTGAAAAATCATTCTCTATATATCATTTATTATTATTTTTAGTTATTGGAAAGTAAAGACGAGCAATACGTCCGTAACGGAACAAGTGTCATAGCAATTTTATTCCTAATAGTGGGAGTGTACACTGGTATCGGTATCTTCTTCCAGATATTTATATTCAATTTGACTGGCGTTAGATTGACTGCTAGGTTGAGGTGAGATTTTTTTATCCTGGATATGTGGTACATATAATGATTTTACTATCTCCTAATAAAATTACTTATATAATATCTTTTTCAATAAATTGGCTACTAAAACTAAATTATAATAGTTCCTCATATATTCATAAAACAGTACTATTTTTCATCACATAAAACGCTTGATCCCCGAAAAGCATGTACGAGTAAGTATATGCGGGTTGATGAAAATGGACTTCATGACTCACTTGGACAGTGTCTGGCTTTACACGGAAATTACAGGTTCAATTCCTACTGGGAGAAATATTTACATGTGCAAAATAATTATTACATGAATGTAGTTAATCAGATTTAATATAGGTATATGATTCCTAATATAACTTTTAAAATATGCAAAAAGTGGAAATAAAGTAATTTACCGATCGTTCCTCATTAACTCTATCAAACGTTGAAAATTGTTTACAAAATCCTATGTTTTCTTAATATAGAGTGGCGGCATTTCGAACAATGCTACAGCAAGAAATAGGTTGGTTTGATCATCCTTTAAACGGCGTTGGTGCACTTTGTTCCCGTCTTGCTGCTGACGCTGCCGCCGTTCAGGGGGTACGATATAAAAACTTTTTTATGATTCTTAACTTTTCAAGAGAAAGAATCTTTGGTGTTCTATTCGTTTTATTAAAACGAATTTACGATGAAAAATATTGATTATAAATATTACAAATAGTTAGCTTACCGCGGGTACCGTACGTTATGAGAATTGTCTTTAATATTTCTAGAAACTTTGTACAACTCAAAAATCAAATATGTTTTTTAATGTTTTAACGTTTTCCAGGCAACGGGTACTCGAATAGGTGCTCTAATGCAAGCATCGGCTACCATTTTAATAGGCATTATCGTATCTATGTTTTACACTTGGAAGATGACGTTAGTGTCTCTAGTCTCCGTGCCAATGGTCATGGCGGCTGTAGTACTTGAAGGAAGAGTGTTGGCTGAAGGCATTGCAACTATACGGGAGGCTTCGAATAAAGCTACTACGATAGCAACGGAAGCGATTACTAATATCAGGACGGTTTCAGCTTTTTGTAAGTGATTTCCTTGTTACAATTATATAGAACTAGCGACGCAAGCGCGGCTTCGCCTGCAAATAATACAATATCTGTACATTTATTGTAGTCTGTGGGTTATTCTGATGTATAAGCTATAAGTATTACTATAAATATTTATCTAAATTCGTTCAGTACATTTTGCGTGGAACGACATCCATCCTCACAAACATTTATAATATTAACAGGATTACAAGCTACAGCTTTTAAAACCTATATCATATTTACGAAAAATATATTTACAAATATATTCACACGCTCGCTTGGATTAGACTTATTATTATACAAGTAGAAAAACTTAAAAAGCATCACTAGACTGCACGCACGCAGTTTAGTTTCTTACTCACAGAGTCACAGCGAACGCACCACTTGAAAAGATTACTTTTGATTTTCATTGACTTATGGTGTAATTTTTTGTAATGATGTTTGTTAATAACTTCAGAATACGTTTCATAAACAATGACGTATACGAAAATGTAAAATTTTGTATATAAATTGCAATGCAGGCGGCGAGGAGGGCGCGCTGTCGCGCTACGCGGCGGCGAGCGTGCGGGCCAAGCTGGCGGCGCGGCGCAGCGTGCGCTGGCGGGGCGCCGTGTTCGCGTTCGGGCAGACGGCGCCCGTGGCCGGCTACGCACTCTCGCTGTGGTACGGCGGCGTGCTCGTGGCCGACCGCGAGGTGCCCTACAAGGACGTCATCAAGTCAGTTTCAAGTATTATTCTACTTTAAGGAAAGTCTCTTGCAAACCGTCCAACGATCCAGAGTTCAAGTTTATATACATGATGGTTGTTCGTTACTGCGTGTGGTCTCGGCTCAAAAGAACGAATTTTCATTGTATCGCTTTGGTAAGACAAAATGAGGTATATTTTGAAGGGTAAGTGGAGAAAGTTTCAAGACTAGGCTGTGTCTGCTTCCCCTGCTGTATGCACGATACAGTGAAGAAGATGAAATAAATTAATATATACGGAAGAATAATACAAATTATAATTTTACAGATTTTTTGAGAAACCATATCAGTATTTTGTAATAATGATGTATCACGACTTAGGTACTTTTTTTTATTAATACAATTACGATAATTATTAATTATAATAAGTAATCAACCAAACAAAACACACTAAACCCGCAGAGTATCAGAGGCCCTCGTATTCGGAGCATGGATGATGGGCCAGGCTCTAGCATTCGCGCCTAACTTCGGGGCGGCAGTACTAGCGGCGGGACGCGTTATGACCTTACTGGGACGACGCCCGCTGATTGAGAGTACTCATGCACCATCCGTGGCTGGGGATTATGTAAGTATTATATTATTTGAATTATTAATTGACTTATTAACCGCTTGTATCAACAATATAATTTATAACAAAAAAATCGACTGACAACATTGTCAGAAGTGGACCAAATTAAGATGGGGCCACACGGAAAGTACTAGCTTTCAAATAAAAAAGAATCATCAAAATCGGCACACCCAGTTAAAACTTTTAAGGTAACAAACACAAATTGATAGCCTCCTCCTTTTACAGAAGTCGGTTATAAAAACGTGAGACAAAGTAACTCACTGAGTTCTACCATCCATAATGTTTAAATGAACTAAAAGTAGAAAACAGTGTGACATAAAGCTCTAAAATTTTAATAAACATTAATTTCATGTTAAATAAATAAAACAGATAGCTGAAGGCAAGATCCAATACAAAAACATTAAATTCCGATACCCAACACGTCGTGAGGTACAAGTATTACGTGGACTATCCCTTCTTATACCGAGTGGGAAACGCGTGGCGTTAGTGGGACCGAGCGGCTGCGGGAAATCCACTCTCATACAACTCTTGCAAAGATTGTACGATCCGGATGACGGGAATGTGGTAAGTATAAGCTGAAATGCGTTTTTAGTTGTTTATACCTTATTGCACACCACTAATATTTAAAATAGTAAATATATTTTTTTTAGTTTTACGCTGTATCCCTGCATGTAGGGTAGGCAGACGGAGCCTAGTATTTGTTAGATATTAAGTAATATTAATTGTATTAAGACAACCCGCTCCCCATTTTTCCTCACATTCCGGAGGCGAAGCGCGTTGAGTGGCGGAATGCAACACCGCGCTTTGCCTCCACACCAGAGCGAAGAAATGAAAATACACAACCTGTCGGGTTAACAGTCACACGCTTGTCCCCTGCCGCTTTTTTGCCGGCAGCGACTTCAAAATTATGAAATCTTTGTAAAATTATTTTTTACTTTTTAGTTCGATGCTTGAAGTCGGTTTTTCTTTTTGTTAAAAGTTATCCTTATATGTGCGACTTCACATTATCATAGCTAATAATTTGTCCTTTCCCCAGTACCTAGACGACCACAGTATAACCAGCGACATGCGTCTATCTACCCTACGCCGCAATCTCGGCATCGTCTCCCAGGAGCCAGTCCTATTCGACCGCACTATAGCTGAGAATATTAAGTATGGAGACAATACTCGCGATGTTACTATAGAGGAGATCGTATCCGCGGCTAAAGCAGCAAATGTACATAGTTTTATTGCTGCTTTGCCTGATGTAAGTGAAGCAATTTATAATATTTATTCTTATATACATAAATACCTGTGGAAAATTATGTTCTCTAAAAGAAAATAAATATTAATTTTAATCAATTATTAACTAGTCAATGAGATTTTTTTCTATTGCTTATACAAAATTCGAGGTAGTAATCCCAATTGAAATATTTTTAAACAGTTTAGACAAGAGAACAGTGTCTCACCACTAAGTTTTGTTTACCTGCCGTCTTTTTTAATTAATAAATCAGCCTATTTGGGTGTACTGTTGGACATAGACTTCCCCTAGGGAGGCCTATGTCCAGGCTGGCTTCGACCGGATGTCAAAGTTTAAATAATTATTGTCATATTAAGTTTCAGTTATTATTATTATCTAATAACTAAATTATTTTTTTATATTAAAATTTTCATTCAAATTCCCCCAGGGCTACAACACACGAATAGGGGCACGCGCGTCCCAGCTCTCCGGTGGACAGAAACAACGTATAGCTATAGCACGCGCCCTCGTACGGAACCCGCGCGTGTTACTGCTGGACGAGGCCACCTCTGCGTTAGATACGCACAGTGAGAAGGTAAGTTTTATATTATATTCAAATTCAAATTCAAATTCAAAATATTCTTTATTCAAATAGGCAATTATTACAAGCACTTTTGAATCGTCGCATGAACATATGAACAAAAAGCTACCACCGGTTCGGAAGGCAGTTCTGCTGAGAAGAGCCGGCAAGAAACTCAACAGTTGCTCTTTTCAAAATCAATGGTACAATCTATTACATTAGCTGGCAGCTATCCTGCATTACATTCAATAGACATTAATTCCATACATGCTTATCAATATATCCATATATGAATAGCAAGTAAAATAAAGACCTAACAGGTAATACCGGTTCCTCTAATTAAATACGTTTATATATTTAAAAAATACGAAATGAACGAATATATTCAAGTCTATCTCTGAGGTAGCAGCAGACTCTACCTAATTTCTATGTATTATTAATTTATTTTCAATTTTGATATATAAAAAAATTCTTTTACTTTACAAAATGGAAATGTCGATATCGAAATTTTAAATCTATTGACTCACATAATATTAAAATTCACAGCCGTTTCATATACTTATTCAAGGAACAAATCAATTAAAGAAAAACTTACAAATACCTTTATTCCATTAGATAGTACAAGAAGCCCTAGACCGAGCATCAGAGGGCCGGACCTGCCTTATAATAGCGCACCGCCTCGCCACCATACAGAATGCGGACATGATATGCGTCGTCGACCAGGGCACCGTCGCAGAGATGGGGACGCACCAGGAGCTCATAGCGTTGAAGAAGATATACGCACGCCTGTATGAACTGCAGTGCGGGTTTGTTGAAGAAACCGAAGAAAATTTGAGAGAGGAGCAGAATTCTTAATATGTTTTTTTTTATTGTAGATGGAAATGCTTGTACATTGAAATATAGGTTTTTTTTATATCAATGAAAAAATATGTTGATAGGCTGAACGCAATAGTAGCTTATGTACGATATTCTTAATCGTTTTCTATAAAAAAAATGCTAAAGAAATTATACAAAACCCGGACGTTATACCTATGCGGAATCGACTAAGGAACTATGACGGGAACCCATCNAAATACACAACCTGTCGGGTTAACAGTCACACGCTTGTCCCCTGCCGCTTTTTTGCCGGCAGCGACTTCAAAATTATGAAATCTTTGTAAAATTATTTTTTACTTTTTAGTTCGATGCTTGAAGTCGGTTTTTCTTTTTGTTAAAAGTTATCCTTATATGTGCGACTTCACATTATCATAGCTAATAATTTGTCCTTTCCCCAGTACCTAGACGACCACAGTATAACCAGCGACATGCGTCTATCTACCCTACGCCGCAATCTCGGCATCGTCTCCCAGGAGCCAGTCCTGTTCGACCGCACTATAGCTGAGAATATTAAGTATGGAGACAATACTCGCGATGTTACTATAGAGGAGATCGTATCTGCGGCTAAAGCTGCAAATGTACATAGTTTTATTGCTGCTTTGCCGGATGTAAGTAAAGCAAATTATAATATTTATTCTTATATACATAAATACCCGTGGAAAATGTTCTCTAAAATAAAACAAATATTAATTTTAATCAATTATTAACTAGTCAATGAGATTTTTTTCTATTGGTTATACAAAATTCGACGTAGTAATCCCAATTGAAATATCTTTAAAAAGTTGTAACAGCAAGAGCACAGTGTCTCACCAGTCACCACTAAGTTTTGTTTACCTGTCGTCTTTTTTAATCATCAAATCAGCCTATTCGGGTCTACTGCTGGACATAGCCTTCCCCTATGGAGGCCTATGTCCAGGCTGGCTTCCACCGTATGTGAAAGGTGGAGGATCGGGAACTCTGGCGCACCCTGGGGGAACATGTTATTTTTAAAGCCGGTTTAAATAATTATTGTCATATTAAGTTTCAGTTATTATTATTATCTAATAACATTTTTTTTTTATATTAAAATTTTCATTCAAATTCACCCAGGGCTACAACACACGCATAGGGGCGCGCGCATCCCAGCTCTCCGGTGGACAGAAACAACGTATAGCTATCGCGCGCGCCCTCGTACGGAACCCACGCGTGTTGCTGCTGGACGAGGCCACCTCTGCGTTAGATACGCACAGTGAGAAGGTAAGTTTTATATTATATGCATAGCAAGTCTGTGTAAAATAAAGACCAAACAGGTAATACCGGTTCTTCTAATTAAATACGTTTATATATTTAAAAAATAAGAAATGAACGAATATATTCTATATAAGTTTTAGAATGCTTTTTGATATTATTTGGAAATTTCTATCTCTGAGGTAGCAATAGACTCGACCTAGTTTCTATGTATTATTAATTTATTTTCAATTTTGATATATAAAATTATTTTACTTTACAAAATGGAAATGTCGATATCGAAATTTTAAATCTATTGACCCACATAATATTAAAATTCACAGCCGCTTCATATACGTACCTATACTTATTCAAGGAACAAATCAATTAAAGAAAAACTTACAAATACCTTTATTCTATTAGATAGTACAAGAAGCCCTAGACCGAGCATCAGAGGGCCGGACCTGCCTTATAATAGCGCACCGCCTCGCCACCATACAGAATGCGGACATGATATGCGTCGTCGACCAGGGCACCGTCGCGGAGATGGGGACGCACCAGGAGCTCATAGCGTTGAAGAAGATATACGCACGCCTGTATGAACTGCAGTGCGGGTTTGTTGAAGAAACCGAGGAAAATTTGAGAGAGGAGCAGAATTCTTAATATGATTTTTTTTTGTTGTAGATGGAAATGCTTGTAAATTGAAATATAGTTTTTGTTTCATAATAATGAAAAAATATGTTGATAGGTGTAATAGTAGCTTATGACGATACTCTTTATCGTTTTCTTTAAAAAAAATTGCCTAAGAAACTATACAAAACGCGGACGTTATATGCGGGATCGACTAAGGAACCATGACGGGAACTCACCTAGAAATATCACTGCAGAAGATGAAGAAGTACGTCTGTATGAACTGCAGCGCGGATTTGTGGAACAGGCGGTGAAGAATTTGAGAGAGGAACATTATTTTTAACTTGATTTTTTTTTATAATGGCAAAGTTTGTTATTGACATTTTGTGTTTTTTTTTTTCATATTGGTAAACCAAGATGAATACTAAAAGGAACATATGCCATGATGCCACTCTTCGACATTTTCTAAAAAAACACAAAACAGACCGCGCGCGGGTCGCACCGTCACAAAGATGGAAACTTGTAGCATTAAGGACGATCTACGCGCGCCTGTACTGTATGAACTACAATGTTGACACGTTGAAGAGATCGAAGAAATTATAAAGCAAATTAAAATTGAACCAGCTTCACGCTGTATCCCGCATACAGCGGGGTAAATATAGAGAACCTAGTGTTAAGACACTCCATTCCCCACTTTCCGCCAAATTTTTCGAGGCATTGCGTGTTGAGTGGCGATATCAACGCAGAGCTTTTGCCTTGGTGCCAGAGCGAAGAAATTAAAATATTAAGAAATAAAAATTCAGTAGGTACCTCAAGTGGGAATCGAACCTACAACTTTCTTTGTAAAATAATGCAGTACTTTAACTTTAATTGCATGAAAACATTTACTTAGAATCACAAAAATAAAACTTTATTCGTAATACCTATCATTTGGATTGGATTGATTAAAATAGATAGGTATTTAGTGTTTTTTAAAATACTTCCGTAGTCTATTTATACAAAGTAAAAATAAAACAAGCCGCTTATTTCTAGTCAAATGTGACAATTTATAAATTTTTTGCAACATATTGTTAAAATAAAAACAAAACAATGTGATAAATTTTTGTTAGTGTAAATGAAAAGCCTTTTAAACTTCCATTAAACTTCCATTCCTCACTAAAATTATCCCTAACATTCCTTTAGTAAAAGACATTATTGAAGATTTAACTTTGTAGGTAATATCAAAAACTATTTTACTTGACCCTAAAATTTATATTATTAACATTATTGTTGTATATAATTATTTAGAATGTTTCAAAATGCACCACCATGTTGATCAAATTATGAATACATAAAAAATAATTATCCTAATATTTTATGTGCATTTCGCACTATTATTGTGGAAAAGTTAACTCTTAAATATAGTTAATAAATACTAATATAATATTATTTTTAAGTGGCCATTGTTTAAAACACGCATAGATTATAAATTGACAAAAAATAGAAAAAATGTCATTTTTAAAATTGGCATTAATTGTAGATAATATTATGTGCCTTTACGATACTTGTGTCTTTTCTTGCCTATAATGATTTGCAAATAGTTAGACATTTTAACATTTTTAAAGTGTTATTCTACACTAAGGATAGAAAAATATTTTTAGAAAACGTATAAAAATTTTAACGAAGCCGGACTCGAACTCATGTCTCTTGCAAACCAAGAGTCCAAGTCTGACGACTAACGTGCGTACGTCGTACGCAGGCAAGGATAGATTTTTTTATCCATTTTCTAAAAATAAATAGATGTGTGATTAAAAAAATGTAAGCTGCTTTAATGTATTATTTATTGTTTAGCATTTCTAGCTACTAACGAACGGAGCTCAATAAAAAATTGTGATTAAATAATAATAATAATTTCGTATAATCTGGACGCTGTTGTATTTAAATAGTTTTAATGTAGGCTATAATATAATATATTGTGGAATTGAAATTTTATTTTATTTATTACCAATGCTTAAAAATATGATTTCTTGTCAACTTTCTAAGTATATTGTTTTTCTCTTTGAATTAAAAATAAATATTTTAACTATGTATATCAATTAAATATTAAAAACTTACAATCCCAAATTTCAAAAAAGATTCGTACCATATAAATAAATATTATAGTATGGAAGGAAAAAAAACACATTTCAGTATAATATTTTTTAATAAATATCTACCCTTAAACATAAAAGAAAAGTGCTATAGGATACATAATATATCTGATTTTAAAAAGGCAGTTTACGCTTATGATAAAATAAATAAAAGATAAAAAAAAACATTAAAAATAATGTGTAGTTCAAAACATGAATATAAAAGCTAAATACAATTTCCATAACAATCATATATTTTAATAATCATGATGGTAACATTTAAACTATTTTTTCTATAAGATCTATTATTCAGAATTTAATACAAAAAAATCTTCCCGCTATTGAAAAGCAAAATGGCGGAATGGTTATTCATTTACAATAAAATAATAACTCATTTGACTATTACTTTCAAATTTTGAAAATGTTCCATTAGTTAGTTAAACATATTAAAACTATACAAAACCTTCTCTAACTATCCAAGTAAGGATATAGCGTGAAGATAATATGTATATTATACATTGATATAAAAAAACGAAATAAAGAAAAAAACTGTTATTGCTTTCTATTGCTACACTATATCACATCTCTGCCCACCATTCAAAATGGCACCATACAAAAGTGTTATATTCAAATTTATCCAATTATTTGATTTAATAGCGGGATTGTTTCACTTTTTTTTAATTTCGCTTACGAGGCATGACCTCTAAGTGCTGTAATCCAGCAATAGGACTGACTCCACGGATCTGGTGTTCGAAGTTATTGTAGTAAATATCACCAGACAGCTCTTCTATACCGACTTCAGAGTCGCCCTTGGCTTGTTTTGTCGCTTCATCAACTTCTTTGCGTACTTTTGTGTCGATTTCCTGGAATGTGTCAAAAAATAAAAAATATCAGCAATCAGCTTCACTTGTATACAACAACCCAGGCAGATCGTACCTCCTTTTCCCATTTTCCGCTGAATTCTGGAGGTATTGCGTATACGTTAGCACTAAATTCTAATAAAAAAACGTAGTTCCCACTTACTTCAAAACAAGATCGTTTTTGAATCGCATGGGCAAAATAGGGTTGCTCACAACCATTGCCGCTAAACATAATATTTAACAATTACGTATATAACATTATATAATAATTACCTTAAGTTGTTCAGGGGTAGCAAGTTCGTGTGCCAATATCTTCTCTTTGAACGACGTAATGGGATCTCTGGTCTGCCTCACTTCTTGCACTTCATCGCGAGTTCTGTACGACGTTCCCGGGTCTGACATAGAGTGGCCGGAGTAACGGTAAGTCTCCATTTCCATTACTAGTGGCCCTGGATATTAGTAAAAAATAAGTTTGAAAGAGTATTTAGTTTAATATGGTATGGTCAAACACTTATACGCCACGCGCCTGCGCCACGACGGCTAAGATTTTTCTTGCTTTACACACATATTATTTTATGTATAATACATACATAAAATAATACAACAAAATAACCAAATTAAAAGTAATAACTAAAAATATTTTAAATTAGACTGAAACAATTGGTACAGTACTTTTTATTAATTCAATCATCTTATATTAATAAGAAGATTTTGTACACAAAAAAGAAATTCAATAAAAATAGACCTTGCCCCATACCCTCAAGCGGCCCCACCACCACTACGTCACCTACCCTTCCCGCTGGTGCAGTAGTCGATGGCGAACTTGGTGGCCTCGCGCGTGGCGAGCACGTCCATGCCGTCCACCCACACGCCCGGGATGTAGTCGCCGCGCGAGTAGTAGTCCGTGCTGGCCGACGCCCGCTCCACGCTCGTACCCATACCTTGGATAAGGAAAAATCATTTAAAGCAGGGGTGACGAATCTTTTTAATCAATAGCCTAATTTAAACACCCTTTACAAAAATTGTTTTGGTTCAGTATGTACACCCATTTTAGTATAATTAGTTAAAAAACATAATTAAATTAGTATCATGTTGTATCATACAGCAGAATAGGCAATGGAACTTAGTATTGAGACACTCAGTTTCCCACTTTCCGTGTTGAGTAGCGGAACTTAACATTGGGCTCTTGCCTTAGTGCCAGAGCGAAGAAATGAAATATCAATAAATAATTATTAATAATTTAATAATGGGGATCGAACCCACAACCGTCGCGTTACAGCCACACCTCTTGTTCTCCTGCACCACGACTGCTCCGTTTAGCAATATATTAATGGAAGAAAACAAATTCTATTATAGAAGTGCTTGGCGAGCTGGATAAGCATATTTAACAGGCCGCATGTTAGTCATCCTTGATTTAAAGCATTAACTGTTTTTCTTGGGATTTTGGCAGTATTTAAAATAGAACAAATAAAATACTTGTTTCTTGGTATACTACTTGATTACATTACTTTATTAATATTTAAATTAACTTATATATAAAACTTGAAGTGAAGGTACGAAAATAAATTTAATTAATTTTGTTTTTTCTCTGATTAAAAGATCTCAGATAAAAATCTCTACAAAGACTTTCAATTAATATAACATATCTCGGTGCAAATAAAGAAAAATATTTCCTTTCATCTAATATCCATTAAACAGCTACAATCCACTCACCATATCCATTGTTCTCGCAAACAAACACACAAGGCAAATCCCATAGTTTCGCCATATTGTACGCTTCAAAAAGCTGTCCTTGGTTGGCCGCGCCGTCCCCATACAAGGCGAAGTTTACTCCACCGTCCCCACTATATTTGTGAGCAAAAGCTATACCTGCACCGAGTGGTACCTTTTAAGAGAAGTTTGTTCATGTTAATCTTCTTTATTCTATTAATAATAGTGAAAAAAAATAGTTATTTATTAGCTAGTACATAGTTATGTACTAGACAGAATATCAATTATTTATATTTTTTCTATATAAGATAGTTATATTTTTTTTATACTATTACCGTGGTTGGCTACAACTTTGGTTAAAACCAAAAAGTACTTTTTATACAAGCTTATTTTCTTAAATATTTAGCTAGATATGTTAGGTACTTTTTATATACTGTATCCCGCACAGAAATGTAGCTAGGGGAAAATAAGACATTTACCATTAATTATCCCATAAATTAAGACATTTCCCATTTTCGGCCGAAATACTGAGGCATTGCGTGGTTAGTTACAAAACCAGTAGGAATCGATCCCAAAACCTGTCGCGTTCACAGTCGCACGCTTGTGTCCTTTCGCCACGACTAGCCTCAATTTTTATCATTACATATATATATAAAAAAAAATGATCGCTTTCTATACATCGAAGATATATGGGAAAAACTATTATTAGGGGCACTTATTAATAGAACCAATAACAAAGATTTATATTTATTTGTATTTTATCTATTTATGCGTGCGTTTGTGCGCGATAATCTCGGAAACGATTTTTTATTTTCTTGTATTTTCTTGCATTTTGGTAAGATTTCCTTAATTATATTATTAGAACACGAAAACAATTCAAATTAGTAAAAAATTGTGTAGTTTAACCTGGCAAAGCCGCGAGCAGATCGCTAGTTAATAAACAGAAGAAAATATTATTAACACTCACCTGAGCACCTACAATCCCATTACCACCGTAGAAGTTACGTCCATACAAATGCATAGAACCGCCCTTGCCCCTGGAGCAACCAGTTTTCTTGCCCGTAAGTTCAGCTAGGACGCCCACCACATCGACCCCCATGAGGTGGGTCCAGCCATGACAACGATAGGCAGTGATCACGGAGTCGGCCTCACGCATTGCCATACGCATACCTACAGCTACCGCTTCTTGGCCTAAGATAAAGAAAACACATTTGCTTATCACGTTACTTAGTCACGAAAGCTTTACATTCAGTCCCTGATGTCCAATTATTATTCTAAATTATTAAAAAAGAAATAAATTGAATGACTAGACTATAAAAAAATTGATAATTAAAAAAATATGACTTCTTTGAATCAGGATTCAATATACAATTATTGTCTTCGCGACTTTATGAAATTGTACATAAATTATGTATATATATAAAATTTCGAAGCTTACTGAAAATTTCAAGTTACTATATATTAATATGTGAAGAAAAAATCTTGTACCCTTTTTTACAAAAAATGTACAGATGAGTACATTTTTTGAGGAGTATGAAATTTAGCAGAGTTAAGGTTTAGAGGAGTGCAGAATGCTAATATTTTGTTAAAGTAATGTATAACACAAGCTATCATATATTTGACAATTTACCTAATACACTTTCATATAATGCTTATTTCACATGTCAATTGATTCATAACCAAATCTTGTAACCAAAATTTTTGTGAATAATCATTCAATTCATTTATTTAAAAAGAAAAAACGAATCCATCTAATATGTTATGTTTATCAAAAACAAATTTATAAAAATCCCATTGATAAAGTTGTTAACAAAAATCTGTATATTTCTTAGTGAATATTTCATATTAAAATGAACTCTTGATTCACTATCTCAATGAAGATAAGATATAAATATTAATAGAGATTAGAAATCAGATAAAGAGTGAAAGATGTGTTATGCAAATATATCATAGTCATTCATAATATCAACTATGCTATAATAGGAAAATTGAAACTTATATTCAGAATACAAATTAGTTATTATATCTGATTATATGAAAGAATCAACAAAGAATGTTTTTAGAAGAACAGCCTACCAAAAATATTTTTTATTTAAATTATAATATAAAAATATACTATTTAAAACTTTGAATTAACTTGAATACATAATTATTTTATCTTTGGGAATATTTTTTTTCCTTTTTTCATTTTATCCCACATATAGCAGAATAATTAGAGAGAACTCAACAAGAGATTGAGATTGAGAACAACAATTAATCCTCCACCTTGGACAAAAATTTGGGAAAATTCATAAAATTTTTGCCATATTTCTTTTCACCATTAACATATTAACAGAAGAAATTTTAAAGCAATAATCAGTGTCATACACAGCATAATATAGTTGTCATGTTGCACCCCCAGTAATATAAAGGCACAATCCAAAAAAGTTAAATTTCAGGAAATCATGATTAAAGATTTTGGATTCTCTCATTTTAGCATTTTTTTTCAAAGTACATGCTTTCTATTAATGCTATAAATGTGAAATTTGGTAGATTTGTTATTTAATAAATGCATGATTAAAAGCAATGAAAAAGTAATGATTATGTGAATAAATTCCATAGTTTATTAATTATTGAAAAAACATTTCGAAGTTAGGCCCATATAGTACAAAACAACATAATGTAAATAAGGAGCTAGTTAAGTTTAATCCCATATATTATTAAAAAATAAAATTATTTATTAGTCCCAATAAAATCATGAGTTTTAGCAATAGAGTGAATTATTACAAATTAGACCCAATAATTTATAACTAGACTTGCCATTTTTTTTGTCTTAAAAGAGGACAAACACGAATCACACAACTTTTGAAAAGCCCATCTAGTCAGAAGTCATACTAGTAGTAGTACTAAGAGACATGTCCCTTGGCTGAATCTGCTATATTGTGTGAGTTACACTCTTACACTTAAAGCTTTAAAATAAATTAAATTACCTGAATATAAATGACAGAAACCACGAATAATCTTTTCCTTGTACAAGTTGCCTGCTGCGGTCTCAATCCTTCTAAGTAATGCAAGTTTTTCATACATTTGGATTGCATCTTCCGATGTTAAAGTGGCTGTTGTAGCCGGACCTTTATCCAACCTGTGGAGTTTGAAAGGCTGAAATAAAAAAGTTAAACTTTCATTAAAAAGTTGAGGTTGTTGCCACTCAACAGACTTAGGTCGCGTAAATTGACCAGAGAGGATTGAGTGTCTTAACACTAGGTCCCTACTGTAAGCAAGATAAAGTGTGTTACAATTAAAGACTTATTATAACACTGTAACATCAAAAACAAGGAGATATTGTTAGTTATTGCAATAAAGAATTTTCTTTTAAAATTATATGTTAATTAATAATAATCTCAATGAAAATAACATTGACATTTTGAAGGTTATGTTACATAAGTAAGAACATTCAATTTTCATATTTCTAAAGCTGTCTTATACAAAATAACAAAAATAAATTATAAAGACATATGAAAATATGTGTACACAAATATAAAAATATTAATAAGCATATCAAAACTCACTTTAATTTCGAAAGAAGCCTCAGATTTTGTACTATATTTCACATTCGTGGTGACTACTGGGGCGGCTGCTTTCTAAAATCAAAATTTCACAAAGATTTTATAATTAACACTTTTTTAAAATTCACTACATAATTCAAAAATATTTTCCTAATAAATGCATAGTATCAACCCCACCGTCACTGTTGCACCAAACAGCTTTGCTGCAGAGGGAATCAACTTGCTCATCTTTATGATAATTTTTTCAATGAAACCCAGTTTATTTATAAATCCACGATGTGGAATTGTTAATTATTTATTATATAGTATTTTTGTTACAACTTAAAATCTCTTAGGCCGACCCCAGATGTACACGACCGACGTGAGATGACATCTACTGACACATGTCACTTTAGGACAAAAGGTCATTCACTTATGATCAAAAATACAAATATTTAAAGTATTAATTTGTGATTATTGTAAAATTAAATAAAAAGCAGATATACTGTTTAAGTAATTTTTTTATAAATTTCATTCATTCTAATGTTAAAATATTTTAAGACTAAGACTTGTAAAAATATTTTAAATTTAAAACTATTCTAGAAATTTCCATTTTTAGACTTGACAGTGACTTTGACAAATACAGAAAGTATCGAAAACAAAAAGTCCAGTTCCAAAAACGTCGTTTCATTCATGGTGATTTAGTTTCTGGAATGATGATAGCGAAATAGCTGACGAGATCGTAACGTATATATTGCTGTAACAAGAAATCGTTTCGTCATTGCAAGTTTTTATGTTGTGTTTTCTTCACGTCGTGAACAGCTGAACTGAGTTAAAGTGAAAAATAATCACAATGGAATTTCCTCATATTGGGAAGAATTGTTCCTATAAATCGTGTAACAAATTAGGTAAAAAAAAAACTAAATTAAAAGTAGATTGTTAATTTATTAGTTATTGTGCTCATTTCTTTATAAGTATACAGCTATAATTTTTTTTTTTATTCTTTACAGATTTCCTGCCTGTGAAATGTGATGCTTGCAAAGATGTTTATTGGTAAGATATTTATATATTCTAAATAGATTTACTAAATTAATTTTTAATTAAATGTAAATGGGATAGCATCAATTGTTTCACTGTATCCTCCCACTTGTACAAACTATGACTCACATTTTTGGCAATGAATTAATTAATTTATTAGATACCTTCACTTATTTTTTTTTACTACACTCTTAAGTTATTGTAACACTTAATGAACATTGTATTATATATATAATTTATTTGTCTCTAGTGTGTCAAGTATAATGAAACATATTATGCAAAATGCCAACTTACATTAATATTTTAATTTCAGTTCAGATCACTTTGCATATGTCAAACATGATTGTCCAGCACCAAATACTAAAGATGTTCAAGTACCTCAATGTCCACTATGTGGGGTCCCAGTACCTGGTAAAAGAGGGGAACCTCCAGATGTGGCGGTGGGAGCTCACATAGACAATCAATGTACTTCGGATCCTGCTAGAGAAAGGAGGAATAAAGTACATAACTGTGTTTATTATTCTTTTGAACAAAATATTTTCTTCTAATTGCTTCAAAATATTGTGTGTTGAGTGTTAGAATATGTTGCACTTTGTATTGTTGCCAGAGCAAGGACATAAAAATAATTCATTTCCTTGTATGAGAATTGAACTCACAATGATTTTATTTACAATCAGATAGTCTGATGATTCTATTTGATGATTCTATCTGATGATTCTATTTCAAGAAAACTTTATTATTTAACATCCTAAAACAAATTCAAAATTGTAACATTTAAAAGTCTTTGTTTAAAATGAATACAACAAGATATGATATTACATTAATTTATACAATAGGATATGATAAAATTCTTAAATCTTTAGATTCTACCAAAATTTTTTACTTCTAACTTTATATGGGTGGAATGATGATATGATTATCATTTAGTTATCAATACTTGTAGTTTTTAAATGACTTGTGTTTTTATAATATATAATTAGAAACTGAATTGGATTTATTTTATAATATTATTCATATTATTATTTACAACATTGCAATGTTTACACAACAGTTGTGGGTTGAATTCTTACTGGGGAAACCACTAAACCTTATATTGAAAATAAAATCTGTTTGTACTGATTGTTATTAATAGTTTTTCCATATTTATTAATCTTCTTATGAAACTAAAATACATATTTTTTTCATTATTTTTTCTAGGTATTCACAAACAGATGTTCCTATAAAGGATGTAAAACGAAGGAAATGGTGCCCCTTGTGTGCGGGGAGTGTTCATTCAACTACTGTTTAAGACATAGGCATGCAGCTGACCATGCATGTGAAGGAAAGTTGGCTGCTAAGAGACGTCAAGCTGCGTGAGTGAAAATATATTTTTTTAAACTCACACTATATCTTGCATATAACACATTGTGCAGATGGAACCCTAATGTTATAACACTTTGTACTCTAGTTTCTACCCAATTTTCGAGATATTGCGTGTTGTGTTAAGTTGAGTTCATAATATATTTTTAATTGTCTTTTTTATGATGTTCAACTATTGCTTACTTGTAACATGTAATTTTTTTAAGCTTTGCATTGTTGCCGTATATAGGAGGGTATGCAAAGGCGACTGAAGCAGAACAAATGAAGTGTCTTAACACTCCACTTGCCAAGACTCATCAAATTTTTACACATCACATACTAAGTTGCAGAAATATACTCAACTTTCTTTAACTTTAACTATGCAAAATTCTCAATTTTTTCTACCTGCCTATAGCTAGTTAATAATAAAATATATTTTTTTTTTTACAGTAATGCAGCAATGGCGCGTATGAAGACAAATCAAATTACTATAGCAAATAGAACACCCACAGCCATACCAGTTGCTACATTTAGTGAAGTACAAGGGAACATGGTAAATATTTTTTTTATATAACATTTATCTAACAATTAAATAAAAAATCAGCTTCATGTTGTATCCAGCACACAGAGCAGGGTAGGGTTACCGGAAGTTAGGGTTGTGGGCATAGGATTGTAGGGAAATGAAATATTTATTTACATTTATGTTTTTCATTTCTTCGCTGTGGTGTCGAGGCAAGGCGCCGTGTTGCAAAGCCTTCAGAACTCGGCGAAAAGTGGGAAAAGGAGTGTCTTAAAACTAGGTTCCTAGATACCCTCTGCCCTCCTTGCTATATGGTGAAAATAAAAAATATAAATATTGTTATTTTTAATTACAGACTGAAGACGAGGCTTTAGCACACGCTCTAGCACTATCAATGCAAGAGAATTCAAATTCTAATACAAACATACATACAAGAGATACCGACTTTGCCAGAGCACTGACAAGACAAAGGGTGGGAGGTGAACAAAACTCAAGATGCACTGTATCATAGCGTAATACTAATTTTGCTAAGAACTAATTCGTATATTACGTACAATATTAATATATATAATATGTTATATAGAGCAAAATTAGAAGTACATTATTATATATGTATCTTGAAATTCTTGAGTTTTCCTCATAAGACTTTATATCTATACATATTATAATAAAATTGTAACTGATCACTGTCTGGACATGGAAGCTATATGAGGAAATGTATTATTGGGGCCACATATCAATATAATAGGACCCAAAGCAATTATTTTTAAAAAAATTGTTTCTTTGTGTTTGACTGGGTGTTTGTGCATGTTAATCTCAGAAATGACTCAACAGATTTAAATGCAGTTTTCATTGTTGTATTTTGACAAACTTTCCTTAACATTTAGTGTTAGTATCATTTCAAATCAGCTCATAAATAAAACATTATATCAAAACAATATTGCTATCTATTAGGTCTCGAAAGTAATTTAGATGTAATAATAAACAATTTTGTAGTACAAGCGGGCGAAGCCGCAGGTGAAAGCTAGTAATAATATAAACTATAAATAATGTATGTTGAGCTTCTGATTTTTAGTATTGTTTAATTTATATTTTCAAAGGATTTTTTTCCAATATTACAAACACATTACAATATATGTGTGACTATGGCTACCGTATATATATATAGTATAATATTGATATAAAAACTTGTATGTAGACTAAGCAATAGTTTTGTTACATAATTTTTGTTAAATTTTAAAAAAAAATTGATGCGAATTTTGATCGTAGCGGAATTTAAACTCTGATGATTTCGAAGAGTAAAAAATGTTCTAAAAAAAGCATTCATATTTCTCTCTTTTAATGAATTACACATGATTATGATAGTAATATTTAATTTATAAGTAACAAAACGAATAAAAATATTAATATCAATATATTTAATATTAAGTAATATTCTGAAGCTTTCTCTTTTATGTAAAAGTTATAATTTTTTCATTAGTTTCCTTTTAATAATTCGTTTTATTATTTTTTTATTATTAATATTTGCTTTTGCGATTTTCTTTTGCGCTTACAATATTTAAAATAGATAAATTCAACATTTTAAACATATTTTTTCATTTTTATTTGTTGTTCAATGCAATGCAATTCAGGCATTGCATGTTAAGTGATCTTATTATGTCAACAGATATTGCTCATCATACTTATTAACTTTGCTAAGGCGGTATGTTAATATCCTACTAATATTATAAATGTGAAAGTTCGTGAAGGATGGTTGCATGTTAATTCTATTTTCAGGCAAAAAATAGATAGATAACATTTTATAATTATGTAATTTATACATCAGAATAACACAAATTACAATTTTTGTAATTGATGACTTTGTATAATTAGGCTATTATATAGTTCGACGGGCTGCTATGTATATGTATGTTAAGAAGCATATATGTTGCCGGAGACTAAAAGTTAAAAAACAAAAAACAAAAATCAAAATCCGTATAGTAGCTTTTGCAGAAAAACTATGTTTTTAACTTCTGTTACTTGTATAAAGACGACCCCTAGAAATATTATTTTTATTTTATTTTCAGTGTACAGAATAGATTAATTAATCATTTCAATCGCCTCAATTAATCATTTAAAAAAGATATATTAAATTTAGTAAAATAAAAGACATCTACATATTATATTCTAAAAAAGATATATTTTTATAGTCAACCGCTATTCTCTATATATTGTACAAATAAGTTAAAAAAATGATTAAAAATCTTATTGCAATTTTGTATAAAATATGAATATATAGCATAAATTTACATTAAAATAATTTTAATCATAATATTTCGGTATTCGATAAATACATAGCTCAATTGATTAAAAACGCGATAGTTGTGGCATCGATTACCAATGCGGGAATTAATTATTTTCTTTTCACCGCTGCGGTAAGCTAAGTTGAGTGGCGGATCTCATCGCAGCCCTTTGTCTAGCAAAACGTGAAAATGAAAGTAATTTAAAGATAACCATTTTCCCTAGTTGGGAATAAGCCCATAACCGTCGCGTTTACAGCCAGACGCTGTCACTGTCTAATAATACTTAAAAATATTTTAAAATGCTTTTATTCTTTTTGTCAATTTTGTAAACGTTCCAACACAATGCTTAATTTTAAAAATAAACACATATATTTTATTGTTAAATAAAACAACTAATAACAAATAAGACGTTTTTTATTTTAAAACCACAATTTTGTATGTATAATTACTAATTTGGCATCATGCTGTATTCCTAGATGGGTTGTCACACACCTGCCTTATGTTTCGCCGTCTCATCGATGCAGCTAAGGCACCATTAACCCTGTTACCGGCAGCAATACGCCTTTCCGCATCCATCTCGTATCTTACATCTTTACCAAACATACTTCGCAAATATATCTCATATTCTCATTTCCTCGAGTGGACATCGAACCCACAACCCGTCGTCTTTACAGTCGCACGCTTGTGCCCCGGCGCCACGACTGGCCTCAATTTGGTATCGTTAAAGCTTATTTATTGCACATTTTTTAAATAGTCACTGGACCGGACTGACTTTAAATTAGTACTCGGTATAATATTTTGGCCAATAGTTAGATGTCACTTTAATTATTTGCCAGTTTATTAATATAAAAAATACATTAATTTTATTAATATGTGAAGTCTTGTACTAGGTATATTCCTTTACGTTAAGCTTTATTCCCACAAATTTCCTAGTTCAAATTTATATTAAAAGCTGCAATTCATATATTAATTATTATCTAATAATTCAAATACTTATACAAAAAATATATCCCAATTAAATTAATATAACAACACATACGTTAATAAGATAAACAGTAATGTGTATATCCCATTATTAATAAGGCCTCCAAATCTAAATAAAAAGGTAAAATATATCCTTGACTTTCTATATAAATCTTTATAACACGAATTGAACCCCAAACCCTGTAACTAAAATATCATAGTGCGGCGTTAAGTTTCGCCATTTAACACGCGACAAGTGTAAACGCTTCCGTCCCCCACTTTCCATCAAATTCTTGACGCANACTAGGTTCCCAGATTCCCTCTGCCCTCCTTGCTATATGGTAAAAATAAAAAATATAAATATTGTTATTTTTATTTACAGACTGAAGACGAGGCTTTAGCACACGCTCTAGCACTATCAATGCAAGAGAATTCAAATTCTAATACAAACATACATACAAGAGATACCGACTTTGCCAGAGCACTGACAAGACAAAGGGTGGGAGGTGAACAAAACTCAAGATGCACTGTATCATAGCGTAATACTAATTTTGCTAAGAACTAATTCGTATATTACGTACAATATTAATATATATAATATGTTATATAGAGCAAAATTAGAAGTACATTATTATATATGTATCTTGAAATTCTTGAGTTTTCCTCATAAGACTTTATATCTATACATATTATAATAAAATTGTAACTGATCACTGTCTGCACATGGAAGTTATATGAGGAAATGTATTATTGGGGCCACATATCAATATAATAGGACCCTTAGCAATTATTTTTAAAATTTTGTTTCTTTGTGTTTGTCTGTGTGTTTGTGCATGTTAATCTCAGAAATGACTTAACAGATTTAAATAATGCAGTTTTCATTGTTGTATTTTGACAAACTTTCCTTCACATTTAGTGTAAGTATCATTTCATCAAAACAGCTCATAAATAAAATAGTTATATCAATACAATATTGCATCCTACTAGATCTTGAAAGTAATTTAGATGAGATAAATAATTTTGTAGTACAAACGGGCGAAGCCGCAGGTGAAAGCTAGTAATAATATAAACTATAAATAATGTATGTTGAGCTTCTGTTTTTTTATTATTGCTTATTAAATATTATAAATATGATTTCAAAGGATTTTTCCCATATTGCAAAGACATAACAATAATTGGTGACTATGGCTACCGTATATATATAGTATATAATATTGCTATGAAAACCTGTATGTAGACTAAGCAATAGTTTTGTTACATAATTTTTGTTAAGTTTTAAAAAAAATTGATACGAATTTTGAGCGTAGTGGAATGTAAACTCTGATGATTTCGAAGAGGCATGAGATCAAATTCCGCTTGCGTTTAATAATTAATTATTGGTAAATTTACTACTTTTATATCCTCTTTCCGGTAAAAAAAAATGTTCTAAAAAAAGCATTCATATTTCTCTCTTTTAATGAATTACACATGATTATGATAGTAATATTTAATTTTTAAGTAACAAAACGAATAAAAATATTAATATCAAATATCAAATTAAATAAATTAATATTTAATATTAAGTAATACTCTGAAGCTTTATCTTTTATGTTAAAGTTATAATTTTTCCATTAGTTTCTTCCTTTCGTTTTCGTTATTAGTCCTTTCCTTTTAATAATTCGTTTTATTATTTTTTTATTATTAATATTTGCTTTTGTGATTTTCTTTTGCGCTTACAAAATTTAAAATAGATAAATTCAACATTTTAAACATATTTTTTCATTTTTATTTGTTGTTCTGTCAACTACTATGTAGTGATCCTTTTATGTCAACAGATATTGCTCATCATACTTATTAAGTTTGCTAAGGCAGTATGTTAATATCCTACTAATATTATAAATGTCAAAGTTCGTGAAAGATGGTTGCATGTTAATTCTATTTTCACGCAAAAAATAGATAGATAACATTTTATAGTCATGTAACTTATAGGTACATCAGAATAACTCAAATTACAATTTTTGTAATTGATGACTTTGTATGAATAGGCTATTATGTAGTTCGACGGGCTGCTATGTATATGTATGCTAAGAAGTATATATGTTGCCGGAGACTAAGTTAAAAAACAAAAAAAATAATCAAAATCCATACAGTAGCTTTTGCAGAAAAAATATACTTTTAACTTTTGTTACTTGTATAAAGATGACCCCTAGATGTATTATTTTTATTTTATTTTCAGTGTACAGAATAGATCAATTAATCATTTCAATCGCTTTAATTAATAATTTTAAAAAGATATATTAAATTTAGTAAAATAAAAGACATCTATATATTATATTCTAAAAAAGATATATTTTTATAGTCAACCGCTATTCTTATATAAACACAAGTAAGTTAAAAAAATATTAAAAATCTTATTGCAATTTTGTATAAAATCTGAATATAGCATAAATTTACATTAAAATAATTTTAACCATAATATTTCGGTATTCGATAAATACATAGCTCAATTGATTAAAAACGCGGTGGTTGTGGGATCGACTACCAATGCGGGAATGAATTATTTTCTTTTCACCGCTGCGATAAGCTAAGTTGAGTGGCGGATCTCAACGCAGCCCTTTGTCTAGCAGAACATGAAAATGAAAGTAATTTAAAGATAAACATTTTCCCTAGTTGGGAATAAGCCCATAACCGTCGCGTTTACAGCCAGACGCTGTCACTGCGCCATAACAGCCTCAATATAAATTTAAATATAATATTCTAATAATACTTGAAAATATTTAAAAATGCTTTTATTCTTTTTGTCAATTTTCTAAACGTTCCAACACAATGCTGAATTTAATAAATAAACACAATATATTTTATTGTTAAATAAAACAACTAATAACAAATAAGACGTTTTTTATTTTAAAACCACAATTTGGTATGTATAATTACTAATTTAGCATCACGCTGTATTCCTAGCTGGGTAGTCGAACCCATTATGTTTCGCCGTCTCATCAATGCAGCTAAGGCACCATTAACCCTCTTACCGGCAGCTATACGCCCATCGTCGTTACAGTCGCACGCTTGTGCCCCGGCGCCACGACTGGCCCCAATTTGGTATCGTTAAAGCTTATTTTATTGCACATTTTTTAAATAGTCACTGGACCGGACTGACTTTAAATTAGTACTCGGTGTAATATTTTGGCCAATAGTTAGATGTCAGTTTAATTATTTGCTAGTTTATTAATATAAAAAATACATTAAAATTTTAATATGTGAAGGAACATACTAGGTATATTCCTATACGTTACATTTTATTCCCACAAATTTCCTAGTTCAAATTTATATTAAAAGCTGCAATTCATATATTAATTATAATCTAATAATTCAAATACTTATACAAAAAATATATCCCAATTAAATTAATATAACAACACATACGTTAATAAAATAAACAGTAATATGTATATCCCATAAGGCCTCCAAATCTAAATAAAAAGGTAAAATATCTTCTACTTTCTATATAAATCTTTATAACTAGAATTGAACCCCAAACCCTGTAACTAAAATATCATAGTGCGGCGTTAAGTTTCGCCATTTAACACGCAACAAGTGCAAACGCTTCCGTCCCCCACTTTCCATCAAATTCTTGACGCATTGCGTGTTGAATGGCGAAATTTCACGCCGTGTGGGAATCGAACACACAACCGTCGTCGTTCAACGTCACTCTTGCGCCATGACGCGTAACGGCCTCTAAGTAAAAGGTATAGTTTTTTAAAGATTACTAAGTAGTGCTTTATTATGCAAAGTTCTAAATTTATGATTATCATTGAGATAAGTTGTTATGAATTCGGGCGGATTTCTACTTAGAAATAATTCTAAACACATATATTTGGCTGCGTTCATTCTTTTCCTTTCAGCGTTTGAACGACACAAGTTTTTGTGAGCGTGTGAGACAAAATTTGATGCAACTTTTTCTATTAGCTTTGGATTAACCTGTTTCGAATCGTCTTCAAGATGAGTCTGGAAAAATTTAACACACGTTTTTATTAAATTCGAGGGGTTGTTTTTGTTATTGTGACGCAGCGTTACAATACGCGACGGTTACGGGTTCGATTCCCACTAGGGGGAATAAATTGTTATATATTTATATTTTTATTTCTTCGCTGTTGTACCAAGGCAAAAGTGCGGCGTTGAGTTCAGCCACTCAACACGCAAGGCCTCAAAATTTCGGCGGAAAGTGGGGATCGGAGTGTTAACATTAGATTTCTTCTGCCAACCCTGTTATATGCGGGATAGAACGTGAAGCTGAAAAAAAACTTATACTTATCATTTATTACGCAATTTTAATATAAGAATGTCGTAAAAGATTATTCCTTAAAGACATAGTAAAATAGTTGAAAAAACAATAATTATTAGTTTAAAAAATTCATCTATAAACGAGAACTCTTACCGAAAATCGTATCCACTGCCAAATCTGAGCTCTTGATATTTCAGCCGTAGCAGAGTCCTCTACGTTGCCGTTGTAGAAGAAATGACCGATGCCGGCCAACCAGTGGTAAATAAACAAAATGGACACCGCCACGTTATGTTTTAAACCTTGCATTGTAACACCGCCAGTGGGAATTAGTAGTAAGTCCCGTGGAGTTATATTAATATCGATTATACGATTTATTTGATTGGGACTGGCGCCGCTTTTCTTCCAAAGCTGTGAATGCAGTTCCATAACTGTTATAAAACATGTCTATATATTTTTTTAAGAAAATATTCAAAAGGAGTAGATATCAAAGAAATCTATATATTCATAAGAAAATAGAAAAAAATACTATCTAAGAAAACAATATTATTATTCTTATTTCTATATGAAAGTACAGTCTCAAAATGGTCACCGCGACGTTATCTCTTAGACTATTTTGTAATTAGGCTAGCTAGGAGTTAATAACCCTGTTAAGTTACATTAATTTCCATCATATTATTCACTAGTGGGCCGCGCGGCTGCGCCCGCTTCTGTCTTACTTAATATTATTTAAGTGTATTAAGATTTTTTTGTAACTTATACCAATGGGGTATGACGATATCAATTTATGGGGTGATATACTAAAAGCGCCCTTAAAAAATGAACTTAGGTTTTCATATAATGTTCCGTGATGTATAAAAAAATATATTATTAAGAGAAAGAGAGAGAGAGAATAAAAGTCATTATATACATAATAATAAGAGTCATTGCGTGTTGAGTGGCAGAATTCAACGCTATCGCGCGGCGTTGAGTTCTGCCTTAGGGCTGGGAAACGAAAATATAAAATATTTCATTTCTTCCAGTGGGAATCAAATCCACAACTTGTCACGTTACAATCGCACGCTTGTGCCCCTACGCAACGTCTACCTACAAATGACAGAGCATTGTTGCAATGCTATTACGTTCTTTTTATTTAATTAAACTTAAAAGGTATATTTATATATTTTATAGACGTAAAACATGAACAAACAATTGTAAGTAAGACGAAATTAATTATTTCTTTTATGTAAATTTAAAACTTTTTATAGTAAAGCATTTTAAAGCGTAATACTTTATTTCATGGTTCTGGAACGCAAAAAGATTCAAATTAAATGAAAAAATACATATCGATTGTATGGCCTTTGTACAGTAATTCAATAACAAAATACTTAAGTGGAATGTTTTTATACTTATTCTTAACAAGAATTACATAAAATTATAGAAAGAAATCTATAAAATGACGGTAGTGGTGAACGGAGTGTCTTATCACTAGGTTTTCTATGCCTACCCTACTAAATGCGAAAGTAAAGATAGGAGACGCAATTACAAAAAAACGTTGGATGTGTTTAATATACGAAAACCGACGTTAAGCAATATAGTTATTTATTCATATGGTTAAATAGAACGTAGCTCTTGATCACGCAATATCTTTGAATAAACGAAAGTTAGGACAGAACAAAGTGATTTAATTCTACATTTAGTTGTTTCAAAATAATATGCATGTAATACGCAAAACAAAATAAACTAAATAATTTAAATGGTATCACTTAATGGGAACGGAGTGTGTTATCTTTACACAGCTTCACGCTGTATCATTGTGGGATATAGCGTGAAGCTAAAAAGAAATTAACTGGTAAAGTAAGTATTTAACTGATTTCAAGATTTAAAGTATTATTTATTTCTTTGGCTACTATTTATTAAAATCTTGTAATAAAGTTTTAAACATTAATAACTTATATAAATACCTCGTTTACATGCGGAACTATACGTGAATCATACACCATGAATCCGTCTACGCCAGCCTCGATTTCCTTTGATTTAGCTTCTAAAACTTTACTTATTATTGCTTTTGATCTGTAAAAGCGGGAATAATTATTTTTTTTTCCTTCTTTGATCTACCCTTACATATAATAAGGTGATAAATTTCTTCTTATACGTGTAGATAAAATTTGTATTAAGCATGTAAATTTTAATATCAATTTCATATTGCCATAATAAATGGCAGAAAAAATCAACTCAGATAAATTTCGGAGGATATTAAATAGAGGAGGACTCAACACACAATGTCTCGAAACTAATAGAAAATAGGAATAACAAACAACAGTTAACTGCTAATAAAGAACATTTTATTACTTTAATATCTTTTGTTACTTTTAGTCCTACCAGAGGACGACATGAAAATAAATCATTACCCCGAGTGGGAATCGAACTAATAATCATGTTAACATTCAGACGCCGTCTGACTGCGCCACGATGGTCATATCTATAGCTATTTAAATATCTCAACAAGTCTATTCTGTTCCGTTTCATACAACAAGAAGTTAACGATAGGTCATGAACTCATGACTGATAACATGTTATTGATGCAACTGTCACTTTATCGCTTTGAAGAATTGTTAGTTTATTATGTAAGCGTTCGACATAAAATACAAATTACACAATGCATATAAATTTCACAATAAACGTTTGTTTAATATGAAATGTTAAAATAATTTTACTATATAGAATGTTTTATCATAATTCAATTTCTTAAAGTAAGCCACTAATTTATACGTCTAGAGGCCGTCAGCTGTCGGTTTGACTCCCACTCATGGTAAATGAGTTATTTAATATATTTTTTTATTTATTTAAGAGAGAGAGAAATAATTCACTTACCATTATTCACTCAAATTAATGAGAGACAAAATCAAATATTATTTTTTATATAAATTATACACTTGTTCAGATTAGGTATATTGTTTCCTTAAACGATATTCGAACCTTGAATGATTATAAAGACAGACATTCAAAATAAGTTCGGTTTTTAAGTATATAATGTTAAATTCTACTATATAAGTTTTCTAAGCAAATATAATAATTGTGTGCTATTAGCTGAAAAAAAATTGTAAGTAAAACTTTAAATTTACTTACTTTTCATCGTTCCCGTCAGTCCCTGGTTTCAACATAGCGGCGGCCATTCCTCCGGTAGCTAAAGCACCTCTTTTGTGACATGTATTTACTACTAATTTCATATAGCTATTTAAAAATATTTGATCCATATTCACATATTTATTTCTATCTGGTATTAGAAATTCTTTGTGATCACCTAAAAGTATTATATCAATTTAAATATGTCTTTTAAACAAAACATACAAACGAATGATGAACTGTAATTAATTTATTAAAGTGATAACTGTATCTATGTGCTAAATCTTTTCCCCACACAATACCTAAGTTTAGAGACATCTGCGTGTTGAGACAATTCAACACAGCACTTTGTCTATCAGAAATCAGAACATAGGAATGAAAATAAATTAAATAATAATTGTTGATAATAAACAAGATAATTAAACATTTAATTATGAAAAAATACAAATTGGTCACCTGAAGTGTATAAAATCAAATAAAGACTTACCAAATTTAGCAATAATAGACGCACAGTAATCCCATATACCACAGTTCAAGCCCATACAATGATCTTTCAATGCATATAATATTTCATCCATTTCAAATGTTGAGATTATGTTTTCAATTAAGACACAAGCCTTTATACTTTTTTGTGGCAAATCAAGTTGTTCTTGAGACCATACGAAAATATCATTCCAGAGTTTAGCTTCCTCAGATCCTTCTAATTTAGATAAATAAAAATATGGGCCGCTGTTCGCCTCATATAATTTTTTAGCATTATGAAACATAATTATTCCGAAATCAACAAGTGGTCCTATGGCTTCTTTACCATCTATCTGCAAAAATAAATTATTTCTTAAGAAAAGCAAATTAAAAAACCTAAACATATTTTTTTTAGATTCACACTGCATCCCACACATAACAGTATATTTATATTATTAGTATGTATATTTTGTTCTTATTACTTTATCTCTTAAGACTAAATTCAAAGGTTGTCTTTGAGAGATTGCTATCAGCAATAAGACCACCTCTACACACTCTGGATTTATTTTAAGATTGTTCTTTATTTTCCTCTATAACAGCTTTGTGTGCAATAAAGTTTTCCTATCTATCTATCTATAGCAGGGTAGGAAGAGGCAACCTAGGAACATAGTTTCTGTGTTCCCTATTAACACTTTGTTCCCTACTTTCAACCAAGTTCTTGAGACATTGCATGTTAACTGAACCTCAATGCACGCAGCATTCTCTTCGTAACCACAGTAAGGAAATGGAAATATTAAATATTTCATTCCAGGAACCCACAAGTCACATTAAACTCTCGCCACTTAGATATCGTCGACTTTGCCATATGCCATATATTATTGTCAAGCTATCTCGAAACTCTTATATGCTTGTTATGACTTGTTTTGCTGATAGCATGCCGATAGATCTAAGAACAGAATTATGAAGAGAGCATGCTATTTATTATATATATATTAAAAAAATGAGCTTCATGCTGTATCCTGCACACAGCAAGGTAAGCAGAGAGAACCAAATGTCAAGACACTCCATTCTTCACTTTCTGCTGAATTCTGGAGGCATTGCGTGTTGAGTGGCAGAACTCGACACCACAGTGAAGAACATGGAAAATAAATAAATAATAACAAAAAGATAAACGTAAATAAATATTTCACTTCCTCCAGAGGGGATCGAACCCACAATCGTCGTGTTAGTCACACCCTTGTGCCGCCGCGCCACGACGGTCTTATTCTAATAAAAGTTTTGCAAGCTTACCAATATATCATGATCTATCATATTCCAGGCTCTTGGCCTGAGCATTAATACTGGACATGTTGTAATACTAATTGGTGCACCGGGCAGTTTTCCATTTACTGCTAAATTTATATTATTATATGCAAGCAACTGATTTTTCCAAGTAGGGCAGTGTCCATCATCAAAATCTACTTGAACTCCTTGTACATCAGTTATAAGTGCAGCAGCAAAATGAGATGCATTCGCTGCTGAGACATCACCTAAATCAACATGGCGATCTCTAAAAGTCAATATAATAAATTAATACAACAATAAACCTTTTACTTCTAGTTATTAAATACAAGCATAAACATAGGTAGCCATAAATGTGATAGGTAGAAAATGAAACAGAAAAATGATCAATGTATGACGAAGCTTGAGCGTACCTTATCTTAATAATACATACTGAAGTCTAACAGGTAATGGAGCAACTTTCCATGTGAAATCATTCCTTTCTGAAGATATCTTAAAATTTAGAGTAACGTCATGTTTCAAGTTTATAGCTCTTTGCAATCTACTTTTATAAAGCTGATCGACTCTAGTATCAAATTTTCTGTGTAAATTTGCTACAAATTCTAGAGCATCCTTGCTAAATATTCTTTTTTGTATGTCTTCTAATTTTGCCGGAGACGATTGCAGTAATAAAACACCAGACATAATTTATATCAATGCAATTTAAATTAGATATATATTTTAATAAGTATATGACTACTATAAAACAATCGTTTGATACACCAGCCAGGCGTTTATCCGTTATCTGACTGAAATAATTAATATTAATCATTTTAATTTATGTTGATGTTTTTATCTCAACTTCACTTTGAAGTTGGAACTTGAAATCAGTATCGTTGTCACTTGTCAACTTTTTTTGCTAAGGAATCGTACAAAACGCAGGAAAAAAATATTTCATAAAGCATTCTAGTTAAAAATTGTACAATTTTAAATTACAATAAAACTGTAGCAAATTCCTTACATATGACATATATTTAATTTTTTGTTTGACATGTAAGTTTAATGTGTATTTTTTTTATATTAGATATGAAAGATAAATAATACAAACTTTTAGATAATTAATCGACCAATTATTATATATAATTATAATTATTAATAAATTACAGTATAATATATAAAGATTTATTTTTATAATAATAAATAATTTAAATAGAGTATAATTAGGTTTCAGAAGTGAAATATGAAAATAAAACTATACAACACTAATGTTACAAATACAATCTTATTTATTAAAAATCTAAATAACTATAAAATGAAGTATAAATAACTAGAAACTTATATAAAACACCAACAACATTCGAAAACACATATAGGTATTTACTCAGTGTTAATTATANCTTTTTTATTTTCACAATCATTATTAATACACTTACAAAGCGAAATACAATTTAATTGCAATTTTTTACAAGAACAAGCCTTGGTTTGACAATTTGAAGAACATTTACAGGGCTGAATCAACTGTTCCGGTAATGGTTGCTTCGTTAGTTGTCGTGGGTACAATTTGCCATCTTTCCTTTCATAGCCTAATAAGGTAAAATCAATAGGCTGTAGTAGAGTTTGGTCTGCATGAATCCAAATATATGTTTGTGCTGAAGCTCTTAATAGATGTAAATTTAAAGCATCTGATGTACAAATAATTCTTAATAAATTCAAGCCGAAGCCGAGATTTTGCGAAATTAATTTATGTCGAAGTTCATCAGCAGTTGTTATTTTTTTCGCGAAAAGATGTGTGCAAATGGTTTCTAATTCAATTAGCTGTTCGACATTTAAGTATGGATTTCCTAAATGTCGCAAAGCTTTTTGAACAAAGTCCAAGGATGCAGCTTTTAAACCGCTCTTTTTAGAACCCAATCTGCTGGTAGAATCACAACCAGTGAGAGCATGTAATGCTGGCAAAATTTTACAAATGTTTTCACCAAGAGATTGTGCAGCCAAATGACAACCTGAAATGAATTTTTTCTTATATGAACCGTCAAACCATAAGCCTAAACAGCCAAGACGTGTTAACATATTCCAATAATAAATTCCCAAAATGAAAACATCTGTATCAGCGCTAATAATTATAATATGAGCAGTTTGAATTTTTATTGCATGAAAAATGTGACAAAACATTCTTGAATCGGCTTCTAAATGGTTCGATTTTAATTCAGGTACCTCAAAAAATAAAGAGCCTTGCAATTTGAAACATTGTGTAGGATCACCAAACCCTCCACAAATATATAACTCGCAATCTTCATTTATTTGTGTATATCTAGGAGCAGCAGTACAGAGAAATTGAACAAGCTGTAATTTATTTTCAGTGCTTGAAAAGAAATTGTTACAGTTACTTGGAATTTTAGTATAATCATTAGAAATTATAAAATTTTTAATTTTTTGAATTTTACTTCGTAAAGTTGACTCCATATATTTTATGGAAATGTCGTCATACCTGTCAAATACTATATCTACTCCTTTTACATTTTTCTGCAAGAATAGATCGTGGATTCTTTTGAAGAATGCCTCAGCAAAATCACCAAAAGTGCCGAAATTTTTCAATTGAATTCGATGAACAAGAGCCATACCGTCAACAATAAAAATTTTAGAATTATCAAAATTAAAAACCTCACTCCGTGTGTTTGTACCGCACTTAAAATTATTCTCTATTTCAAGAGCGAGTTCCGATTTTGGATTCTTCCTATAAAATCCTTCAGAGTCAAAAAGGTACTTGCAGTAATCTAAAATTTCATAAGATGCTAAAATTTTTGTGTCAAATCCACGTTGATTAGCCAACAAGAATGTTTTTTGGAAAAGATTTACATCTGTAGCATCTTGTAACTTTTTATTAGGAGTAGTTTTACTTTCTTTTTTAGAAGTAGTTACAAAGTTGTCAAATTTACATTTTTTTATAGGATCGGATAACTTTTTACTTTTCAGTACAAACCGCTCATTTTCGTACGTACTTAACGCAGTTTCTCCATTTTCTACAATATTTAATAAGCATTGAGAAGTAGATTCATCAGCGAGTTCACCAGTGTAAATATTTCGAAGTGCGCAATTTTCGATATCACAATAGGGGTTGCAAGCATTGAAATATTTGACAATATTTTGTAAATCTTTTTCATCTTTATTGATTCTAGATTGCGTCCATTCATTGTGGTAATTAATGTCACTTGTAGAGTCTGCTTGTATTCCGAGATATGAAGAAAGAGCCTCGTGTATGCTGTTTTTAAATGGATAAAGGAGTAGCCATCTTTGCATCGCATCTTCGTTTTTTGTTATACCGATCAAACCTCCAGTCACTGCTGAAGATCGATTCTGAGACTGTTCTAATGCTAAGTCGGGACTTACTGCATTAAATTTACCTTCCGTACGTTTGATGGACAACATTCCTCTCTTCATATCGTATATAACTTCTGACGGTAGTTTTATCATATCTTGTAAATAAAGAGTAACTCCGCGAATGTAATTCGTGTGATTCGTAGAGAAGAAGTAAGGTAACATTTGTCTAGTAGTTAACAAATGCAGTTCATAATTAGTACTCCTATCAGCCATAATTGAGTTTAACAAAATTTCTACCATTTCACAATAATTATTCAAATATTTAAAAATTTCGTTTTCAACGCTCACAGTGCGTAAAAAATTTAAAAAATTCATCAAAAAATCTGAAATTGTTCTTTTGTATACGTTATAATGTTCGAATAGTCCTTCATGATCTTTATCAACTGTTTTCTCTCTTATTTCTTGAAGACAAGTATTTAGCTGTTGTAAATAATCTTGAGAATAATTCATGCTATCTATAAATTCAACAATTTGAATGCTTCTTAAAGCCTCATACAAAAGTTTGTGTGCTCTAATACCTCTGTTGTACTGAGTACCGTTGAGGATTGACGACAAAGTATTTACACCATAAATATCGGCTTCAATAAGAATACTATCGAGTCCACTACCTTCTAGATATTGGCCCAAACATCGCAAAAAATTTTTTTGTAAATGAAACGATCCGATTCTCAATATCAAATTGGCAAATTCTTGATTTGTTTGTTGAATATTTTTTGCAATAAGATAAATCGCCATATCGCACGAAAGTACTGCAATTTTTTTACCGAGCGCAAGACTTACGTTGACATAATTTTTCATTGCAGTATAAACTACGTCTTTAGAAGTTGGTGGCTGAGGTATAACCGGACTAAATCCAACAGTAGAAACAGGTGAGGTTTCAGACGATAGTATTTGTTGAAATGGAGTCCATCCTGGTATCGAGTTTGTAGATGGTCGGGAGAAGTTATTTTCTGGTTGACTATATTGCAGTCTACACAAAACCCAGAGCAAATTATCAAACTGTAGATTGTTTTGATTATTTTTCAATAAATAGCTAGTGTCCTTATAATCCGGTATTAAAGGCTGCATATTTTCTTGAAAATGTAGAATTTCTTGACAGTTTAAAATTTTTAAATCAAACTCGGTCTGCTTAGCTGTAGGTTTCACTTTGATTAAATTTACTTCATTTTTAGTGTTTTTTTTTGCTGATATATGACCATTGCTGTCACATGGGTAGAATCTTTTCCACTTAATGTTTCTTCATTAAAATCATTGTTATCTATAGCTCCATGGAGAAATAACGAAGAATCTCGAACGATATTTTTAGGAATAAGCAATTTTTTGTCAATATCTTCACATACAATCGACGTTGTTACTTCAGTATCAAGGTTTTTCAATGCTTTATAATTTATGCAATGCCCAAGTTTATTTAACATCATGATTAAATGCTTCGATCGTGTTAAATGATGAATAGATTGAGCTAAAGCTATATGCTTTGGAGTCTGTTTCTCAGTAATGGTGAAATATATATCATAAAATACTGACAACCCTCGTCTACTATAATTCTCACTTAATTTTTGATTTTTAGCACTGAGCAATGCTTGTATAAAAATTTGCCAAGTAGCCGGCAATTGGCCTTCTTTTAAAAATTTTTCTAATAAAATTTCATCACGTACATATCCATTTGGTATTACTTCGGTGCTTAATATTTCGTTGCGAAGTTGTTTTGCTACTTGAACAGTGTAGTTAGTAGAATTTATTGTGCGAATATGTTCAATGACTTTATCAAGTGGTATGCTGCTCATATATACCAATGAAGATTTTGATCTATCAGTTGGATATGAAAATAAAATGTTTTCACCATATTTATCAATTAGCAGTGATTTCATATCGCGATTTTCGACGACTGCACCTTCAATTTCTGTAAGTTCAGCTAGTCGTTTAGCCAACTGAGACACTTCAAAAGAATGAGTATTAAATTTATGTTTTATTTCATTAATTAGCTTTTCAAGTGCCTCTATAAGTAGGTGATGTGGTATTTTATTTGAAGGCCTTCCTGCTGGATTGGTAGAATTTCTTGGTAGTCGAAGATAATCGCGATAACAATGCTTATGATACTTTACTTCCATAGCAAATAGATCAGTTGGTTGTTCGCACATGCTAATTTTTGTGTAAACATCGTCTTGTTTATTTCGAGCTGTGTTTAAAATTTGCTCAGCTGCCGAAATTTCTGAACATAAGAAAAGCGTTGTGTTTTTATTTCTTGTTTTTTTACCGCAAATTAAGCATTGCTGATCTTTATTAAATTGCTTCATTATTCTCGATGAATGTCGAACATGTTCAGTTCCAGAAGTACTAGCTTCTGCTGAAGAGGTGGGAGTAGAAGCATTCTCCTGCTTATGTAACGAAGATTCTCGGCGCCTTATTTTTTCTTCGCTGATGTAACTTGCCATACAATTTCGATGCCAAGTACATCTATGTTCACTAAAGTCTGTATTATTTTCTATTTTTTTACTAATTTCATCTTTTCTTCGATTTGCTGCTTTTTGAATATTAACAAATGATTGTGGTTTTGGTTTTTCTACCAAATCACCCGTTTTATCACAAAACAAACACGATATTTCATTAAGTTTTCGCTTTTTCACATTCGTCACTTGTAGCGACATTGTCACCGTTTTTTTTAAATAAACCACTTAAATAAAAGCACAAATAAATAATATTACATGGACACAAAAAAAAATTAACCATTACTCATCAAAAAACGTTTTATACTGACTACTACGAGCGCTATGACGCATCGGCGCATAGGGCGGAGAGAAGAGTGGGGACAAGAGAAAGGGACCAACACAGCTGCTGGCAACATGGGTTTTTTTTTTTTAGGGCCTCAGGTAAAAGAATTTGAGCATAGTTGCCGGTCCTCACATTTTGCATACTCAACTTCCTTCAGCGCCTGCACTATTTATTTATTTTCCAAATTCTAATTATTTCTTCTTTAAGTTCTGTATATTTTTGTATTTTTTCGGTAATTGTTTTGGTTATCTTCTTCTTCTTCCTGGCATTAATCCCGGCTATTACCAGGGTCTGCCTTCCTACTCAACCTACTCCACTTTGCACGATCTTTTGCATCCTCGTGGTTAGTGGTGGTTTGGTTATATTGTGGGTATTTGGTATTGCTATATCAATTATATGAACTATTTTGTTTTCTTTATCAATTAAAGTTATATATAATTATAGAATTTTATATAAATAAATAGTTAAATTATTTAATAAATATTAAGAAAAGAAAGTGGAAGTAGCCCACAGTGTTTTTAAATTTTCAAAAAATATATCTGTTACTTCTATTCTTTGAAGTAGGTTTTGGGCCTTCGAAGTAATATATTGTGGTGTCTAGCCATAAAATTATAATAATCTATACCTGCCATTTTGGTATCTTTATTGAAATCATAATACATGACATTTATTACACATTTCTTAATACAATCTAGAGAGGCTAAGATGTAAAGTCTTTTAAATACGTAGGAGGGCGCGCCTCGCTCGGGATGATCTCCTTAGCGTTGGTGTATGTGGCAACGAAATTGATTCATCGGACGAAAAAAAGACGAATTATCGGTGTCTGTAATAAATACATACAGATTCGTTCTCCGTATCCTCTTCATTATTTATTTGACCTCAGGGTGCCAAATGGCGATTATTTACTGCATGTTCACGTCCGTCTTGTAATCTAACAAAGCTGTACCCTTGATTTGGTTCGATTACTTCAACTTCTTCCAATAAAGGTTCATATTTGGATAGTCGAGGGTTCCTTTTATAGAATGCTTTTTTGCCAGACTCAAGCCATGTGGGTATAGATTATCCCCAAGATGATAATCTAGGATGTGAGAACATCCGTTCATGGGGTGTCTCATTTGTCGCAGTGCATAACAGTGATCTGATACTATGAAGTGCTTGCAATAAAACCATCTTCCACATAGATGTAGGTAAATTTTTGGACTTTAAAGCAAGCCGCACGGTTTACCACAGAGTAGCATTGAGACGTTCTACGTGTCCTTTTACCTGGGGATTATAAGGAGTAGAGCGACTGACAGCAATACCTTTGTTAATCAAGAAATTTCTTGTCTCTGTGGACATAAACGCAGTACCTTGGTCCGTATGTACGTAAGCAGGCATGCCGAAAACTGAAAAACGCTTAGTTAGACATTTGATGACTGTTTCTGAAGATGTATCTATACATGAATATGCAAATGGGAATCGACAGTATTCATCAATTATTGTGAGGATATATTTATTTTTATTTATTGACGGTAGGGGTTCTTTGAATTCCATGGACAAGCTTTCAAAGGGTGTTGTGGCTTTGATTAGAATCCCTTTATGTTTAAAAATTTTTTTTCTTCTTTAAATTATCATAACTCTCTGTCATCGACGCACACATTTCACGGGATAAGGCATCAGCCACAACGTTTTCTTTCCCCGGTCTATATTTTATATCAAAGTTGTTATTTGATAGCTCTAACCTCCATCTTTGAATTTTTTTATTTTTTATTTTACTGACATGTCCTTGTAAGATAAATGCTACAGATTTTTTATCCATTATAAGGTAAAATTGTCTACCAAGCAAAAAATGACTCCATCTTTTAAGACTCCCTACATTCGCGTAGGCTTCTTTTTCTATTGCTGGATATTGCTTTTCACAGTTATTTAAAGTTCGAGAAAAGAATGCAACTGGTTTCCCATTTTGTGTTAGTGAAGCAGCAATAGAAATCTCTGACGCATCGGTTTCGACGGTAAATTGTTCTCGCGAGTCGATCGCGGATAAAGAAGATTGTGTAATAATATGTTTTAGCTCTACGAAGGAAGCCTTTTGCGTATCGTTCAGTGAAAACTTTTGTACTAAAACGAGTGGATGTAACTTTTCTGAAAAACTTTAAATCCACTTGGAATAATATGCGAACAACCCAAGAGCGCGTTTAAGTCAAGAGGCATCTGCTGGGATGGGCATATCAATTAAAGCACGTAAACGGTCTGGGTCTTCCATTGTCTTCCATTGCATATATTACAGCCCAGTATATTAATTTCTTTTAATGAATATTCACTTTTGCCTTTATTTATAATATAGTTAAATTATAATATTCAGCGACTTTCATAAACTTATCTAATTTTTCATCATGGTCTTCTTGGTCAATTCCGCATATTGTAATATCATCCAGATATGGATATCCCTTCTAATTTTGATTTTCTGATTATAGTATCAATTGTTCTCTTTTATGAAATTTAGTATGTGCTAGTAGTATTAGTATGTTAGCAGCCGCTAACATATTATTAGGATTTGTATAATCGTTGGACTGAATTTGTGCGGATTCAAGAGTTCTTGCTTGACTTACAGCATCTCCGAGATTCAGGTTTAGATTTTCAAGAAATCGTTGTCGAATAGTGGATGAACTTGGACCAGATATAAATGCTTCTCTAATAAAATCTTTTTTCATTTTATTCAGCAGAAACTGTTTTAAAATCACAATCTTTGGCAAGTAATTGAAGGTTTTGAATCTATAAATTCTCCTGATTGTTGTATACGAGTACTTAATTTATGTCTAGCAAATATGATGTTACTAGGTTTAAAGTAAATATCATTCAAAGAGGATATGGCGGAAATACACTACTCAAAACAAAATAAGGGCTGCAATTTTCAAGTATACTTATGTGTTACTGGGACTTAGGTATTAGAAAATAATGAATTTCTTTAGATTTACTATTTACTATATCTAATTTTGACAAAAAACTCACTCCCGCTCATGAAGCTTTTAAAAACTTTTAGCATTTGAAAAATTTTTTTTTTGTTGTCTTCAGTATCGTGTGTGTCCTCCTCTTTTTTGTACACATTCCTGAAGCCTGGAAGGGACATTTTCAAACAGGTGTCGTACTGTTTCTTGAGGAATTTGCTCCCAGCTTGATTTGAGCACTTCAATCAGCTGTCGCTCGTTATGTACTGGCCGGTCAGTGCTTCGAACGCTTCGTTTGAGTAGAGCCCACATGTAGATTGGGTTGAGGTCAGAACTGTTCGCGGACCAAGATAACACCTCAATATCAGCCTCCTCTAGAGCTGTTTTCGTGATTCGAGCAGTGTGTGCGCGTGCATTGTCGTGCATCAGCTTGAATCTTGCAAGGCACCATATGAGGTCTGATAACCTCTTCAATGTATCGCTGAGCTGTTACAGTGCCTCCGTTTAGGATTATTAGCTCGGTTCTACCCGATAGACTGATGCCTCCCCACACCATCATATTGGGACCAACAAATCTGTCACTTTATCGGATACAAGCATCCGAAAATCTAAACCCTAATGCACCTATCATAAAAAAAAAATCACTTTACTCTCATCAGTAAACAACACTGTGCTCCAGTCACTTATGTCCTAGGCAAGATATTGACTTAGATATGCTAAAAGGGTTGCACGATGCACATTTGACGAGTTTAATTTCAAACCCCGCCATAACACTTTTCATTAAATATCGGTAAAACGTAAAAAACTTTTAAAATAATTATTGTGTACAATATTTTTCAAAAAATATAGTGACAGCTTTATATTAAGACTGGCAATACTAAAGAACATAGTCTCCGAGGAGAATAATTAAAAATAACCATTACAATTTTGGTTTTAGTGGATTTTGAAGCATACATTTGAATTTAGTGGGGTTTGACATAAACACTGTTTGTTTTAGCGGGATTTGCAATTGAAAGATTTTGACATGTGGATGGTTTTATTCAGTTATGAATAGTGAAATGTTAATGAAACAATTTAGGTACATTTATAAGATTCTAGGAACATGGAAATATTAGTAGAGGTGAAAATTTGAACATTATTTATTAATAGAGTGGAATTTAAGAACAATTTTAAATATGTCTTTCAACATCCTCAAAACCATATTCACAATAATGCTCTTCTGCATTATTTTCACTATCGAAGCTACTGAATACTGTTTCGACACTTGCATGCAGTCATTGTTCAATATTTTTATAATACTCCAAAGTAGACAAATTTCTCCAAACTGTCCCGAAATGCTTTTCGAGAAGTTTGACAACATCGTCCACCTTTGCCTTTATTGGAAAATTTATATTTGCTAGTACTAACTCGGGAGAAAGCATTGTAAGTTTTTTATTCTTTTTTGTAATCATCTTTTTTTCGTTGAGTTCACTTTTATAATTTATTTCTCCTTGAACTATTACGTTGTCAGATTTTGATCTACACACACCGGCAAAATTAGAGGAACACACAAAAGAAGCATATGTTTTTTAATTACTAGATTTTCGTGTATGTTTTTCAGTTCATTTAAGTTTTGTTATTCATAATGAATATGAGACAACAGAAACTAGGGTTGAACATTATTTATTTATAAAAATACAGACAAAAAAGCAAATTTGAGAAATTTTGAATTTGACGATAATTTTTTGAAATCAATCTTTCAATCAATCAATTCTTTGCAAAGGTTATTAACAATCATTATTAATATGTTGTTTTGCTTCCGCGGGCACTTAATAGAGCTCGAATACGTTTGCCCATGCTCCTAATGACATTTTTAATCATTTCCTGGGGCAAATTGTCCCACTCTTCAATCAGCGCCAATTTTAACTCTTCAATATTCCTGTGGGATAGAATCCTCTTCTGTAGTCTTCGTCCAATCATGTCCCAGACATGCTCTATCTGATTCATGTCTGGAGATCGTGCTGGCCAGTCCATTTGGGTAATTCCTTCATTAATGTAATCATAAACTACGCGAGCAGTGTGGGGCCGTGCATTATCGTGCATAAATATAAAATCTAGGCCTATAAATGGGGCAAAAGGCATTATATGAGGTTCCAAGATATCGGTTATGTATCTGTGTGCAGTAAGGGAACCGCAATCAATTATGACCAAAGCGGTGCGGGCTGTTAAAGTTATCACCCCACACCATGGCAGACCCTGCACCGTATGACACTGTTTCGGTAAAATTTGCTTGATTATATCGTTCTCCTCGATACCTCCACATCCTTTCCCGTCCATCGATGAAATTCACACAAAACCGGCTTTCGTCAGAGAATAAAACACGACTATACATCTGACCAATATTGGTGCTGACGAGCGAACAATAATCTTGCAACTCGATGACTTACCTCAAGTTTAGGCGCTTTGGCTGGTATGTATGACTTTATTAAGCCAACTTCATTAAGCCTTCTTTTTATCCTTCGTTCACTTACATGCACGCTACGCACTTCTTCCAAGAGATTTCGGGTCTGAACAGCTGTTTGACGACGATTTCTCAAAGTTTGCACCCTTATAAAACGTTCGTCTACGGCACTGGTTGCACGATTTCTCTGTCCCCGCCTCCGCACATAAGATCCTGTCTGTCTGTATTGTTTCACATTACGGTGGATCACAGAAACTGATACACCCATCATTTGACTCACTGAACCGTATGTGTGACTGATAGACAGTCTCACAGCTCTGGCGATTTCGGTTGCAGGTAAATCACTCATTTTGTATGCAATACAATGTTAAATCTCCAAACAACAACAACAAAATGAACTAGGNTTCACTTACATGCACGCTACGCACTTCTTCCAAGAGATTTCGGGTCTGAACAGCTGTTTGACGACGATTTCTCAAAGTTTGCACCCTTATAAAACGTTCGTTTACGGCACTGGTTGCACGATTTCTGCCTTGTCCCCCCATTACGGTGGATCACAAATACTGATACACCCATCATTTGACTCACTGAACCGTATGTGTGAATGATAGACAGTCTCACAGCTCTGGCGATTTCGGTTGCAGGTAAATCACTAATTTTGTATGCAATACAATGTTAAATCTCCAAACAACAACAACAAAATGAACTAGGGCCACCATTGACTGCATAAACAAACTTCTTATCGAAAACACTTAAAAGCGCTGACTGTCAACAAATACTTAAAAGGGTATAATTTCTGTTGCATTATTGAAAAATGTCAATATGTCTCAAAATGTTAAATTATACGAGAGTTATAATTTAAATAAATGAACCACTTGTATTATTACCCACAAATTGTAAAAAAAATACTCTTTTGTTTGTGTTCCTCTAATTATGCCGGTGTGTGTAGTTATGAAAAGACTTAGGTTTAAAGATATTTATTTCTCAAAAAAGACTTTACAGTCACTTACATGAGATTTGTATAATTAATGTTTACAAATTTAAAAAAAAAGACTTCGATTTCATAAAAGGAAAATGCCAAGAGGTAGTAGGTTTTATAATTCTTTCATAAGCTTTCTTCCGTTTTCCGCAAGCACAGAGACGTATTCTGCTGGACAAGTTACAATATCTTTAGTTTTTAATATTTTTTCGATCCTAGCAAATACACGGTCAGGAGGTATAAAGGAATGTCCTACTGTGGGATATATTAATTAAAAATTTTTACATGTCTAGGTGCTTCACAATACAACCATTTACCCAACATAACAACCATTGCAGTATTCTTATTCTGCCCGGAACAATCGTCGCATACCACTCGTAAAATCTCGATTTTCTTGTTAAAAGTAACATGTTGTAGGTAATGATATACTCCACTTACAATTTGATTTCCTGCCTTATTATGGACTACTTCACTCCAATAATATGAATTTACATTTTTTTTAATTTAATTTTGCCTTAGAATTTCCATCTACAATTGCAAAGTGATAAAAATTAAACTGTCGACTAAAATACGCTGATTGGTCTGGAAGCTTAGGTAGTGGCTGGCTTTTCTGACAGTCAAATGTAATAGTTTTAATAGTCTCATCTTCCTCTTGGAGTATTTTGTAAAATGCTTTATACTTTGATCTGTAAATTCTTTTATTAGTCATAAGTTCCTTCTTTTTCATGGGTCGCTTTCAGATGTTATTTGTTCTTGCATAGAAATACATGTAGAGCAGACGTCTGTTCTCGGGGAACCGAAACCAATGTTGTAACATGTATTAAATATATTGCGAAAAAAACTTTGTGTAACCTTAAGATCATCCTGATTTTCTGCATTATAGAATCGCCATAATTTTCGAATATTAAGCTCGGCCGGTTATAATCTTTGTGTTTTTGGGCGACAATAATACTTTCTTGGCATTTAAGTTTCTCAATAAAACATTTAACTACCACTTTTTTTGCCGAGAATTTTTGGGATTTTCGATCACCTCCTCTCTTTTCTTCTGGATGATTCCCTCCACTTTCATAAAATTTTCTCATAATACCCTTAATTCTATCTTTTTTAACCAGAAGAGCATCCAAGAACGTTTTTTGGCAAACTGTTATCATTTGACTATGGTTTCCAAAGACATACTACACACACACATAATATAATACGATTATCACGGTGCTTTAACAGATCAATATTAATGTCGCCACAAAAAAAAACTTTTGAGTGCGCAGGTAAGGTGCCCAATAAATTACGTAGTTCCACAAAAAAGTCCCTGATCCTATCTTGATTGCAAAATTTTGGTGGTCTATACATTGCTATTAAATATTTTTTTTCATAATTAATGTTGAGCGTAATGGAAACACATTCCGCCGAGGACATAACACTAGCAGTCGCAAGGGCAGCTGACTCGTTCACACTTACGACCAGCCCCTTGCGAGTATACCAACACCCCTCCCCCATATCCAGCTATTTTATAAAAAGATAACATAGAATAATTAATATTAGGTTCCGTTATAATTATAACATCTAATTGACTTAGGTTACTACCGAGAGTAACTAAAAATTCACTAAAATGTTTTTTTAATGAACGTATATTAACGTGCAATACACATAAGTCATTAGTACTATAATCTATATGTTGTAACCATGTTTTCAAACTATCAACACTTATAAAATTAACAGAATCAATAAAGGAGGTATCTATAAAATTGCATTATCGAATATTAATATAACCTTTTCAACCTTTAATTGCACTAGGAGTTATATAAGATTCTTTATTGCACCAAATTAACACATAATAAAACATACATTACGAAAAGACATACACAACGGTGGACTTATCTCTAGAAGATATCTCTTGTATGTTCTCTATTATGTTTACAAGCTCAGTCTCATGTATTTTTTGTTCAACGGCGATGTTCTGTTTTTCCAAGTACACGCATTTGTTATTCACATTTGCAATAATTTTCTCGAGTTTTTGTATTTTAAGTTTTGATTGCTCGTGCTCCGCAATTAATGCGTCGTATTTATCGGAAAGCAAACTCATGCTTTGTGTAATGGAGTCCAGTTTTTTTTTTAACCCAGGAATGGCAGCCACTTTTTTTTGTATATCCTTAATGATTTTAGTGTACCCCTGTGAATTCTCCTCTTGTTCGTCTTCCTCTGATTCGTCATCTTCACAGTTGTTACAATAAAACCGATGGATGCCGTTTTTAATATCGGCCGCTAATCCCTTGACACATACCCTATGAAAAGTACCCCGGCACGGTCCCCGACACATGAAATTTGATACTTTATTAGATTCTTGCATTTTTGACAGTCCATTATTTTATTTATTTNTGCTCCGCAATTAATGCGTCGTATTTATCGGAAAGCAAACTCATGCTTTGTGTAATGGAGTCCAGTTTTTTTTTTAACCCAGGAATGGCAGCCACTTTTTTTTGTATATCCTTAAGGATTTCAGTGTACCCCTGTGAATATCGGCGCTAATCCCTTGACACATCCCCTATGAAAAGTACCCTGGCACGGTCCCTGACACATGAAATGTGATCCTTTTTTAGATTCTTGCATTTTTGACAGTCCATTATTTTATTTATTTAATTTACGAGTAAAAAATCAAATCTCGACAACATCTAAAAGCTGTTATGCCACGTTATAGCACGTTATAACCGGTTTTTACGCACGTGCATAACGCTTAACGCACTAACCGAGACTGTCTTTCCAAGTACAGAATTATTCATTAGCTTATAAAAATCTTTTTCAAAGTCGGATGTTGCTAAAGTTCGTAATTATTGGGTGTTTAATTCAATATATTTTTTTAACCAATGTTTTTGCTTGAATTTTAATACTTTATGAACTTTTTGTATTCGCAAACCATATTTCTCACATTGCAAAAGATTTCTATAATGTATAACATTTTTTTTTGTTATATGAATTAGTAACTAATATAGATTCTTTCGAATTACCTACACAAATATTTTCTAGACACAATGGAAAGTCGGAATGAGCATCATGTAAGCTATCGGGGTATTCTAGATCTACTTCTAAAATATATCCAATATCAGAGGTGATTGGTACATTATAATTTACATAAGGATCTTCCCATTCAAAATTAGACAAAGGCAAGTATTGAGACATAGCCCACCCATATGAATTGTTTGCATCACGTTAAATTAAATATGAAATAAGATCATTACTATCAAAAGTTTTCATGTGTGGATTATTTGCTCTTGCATAACGATTACTGCATTGCGATATACCTCCTCTAATACTGGATTTGACAAAAGCAATTTTGCCAAAATCTGTTAATCATTCTAGTTCAACTTTGGTATACGAGGGTGGATTGATAAGTTTCCGGCCTGACCAAGAAAAACAAGGTTTTTAAGAAAAATTTTTTTTTATTTCTCAACTTATGTTGAAAGTCTCCTCCAAGGCTGATACATTTCTCATAGCGGTATTCTAGTTTAGTAATGCCATCTCTAAAGACTGATTCGTCAAGCTCCTCAAAATACTCATTTACAGCTTCGATTACTTCTTCATTGTCCGTAAATCTCTTACCACCAAGCCATGTTTTGAGGTTAGGAAACAGATAATAGTCACTCGGGGCTAGGTCTGGAGAGTAGGGAGGATGCGGCATCAATTCAAACTTCAGATCGTAGATTTTAGCCATCGCAACGATTGACTTGTGGTTATCGTGATGAAACAAGATTCTATTCTTCACCAAATGAGGTCGTTTAATTTTCAACTCGTGGCTCAAACGTTGCAATAAGTCTGCGTAGTATTGACCAGTGATAGTTTTACCCTTTTCAAGGTAATCAATGTATATAATACTTCTTGCATCCCAAAAAACAGTAGCCATAACCTTGTTCGCCGAAAAAATTGTTTTTGCCTTCTTTGGAGTTGGTTCCCCTGGTCCAATCCACTGTTTAGACTGTGCTTTGGTTTCAGGAGTGTAGTGGTGGACCCAAGTTTCGTCAACGGTTATGAATCGACGCAAAAATTCGCTTGGATTACGCTTATACAACGTCAAATTGGCGGTAGAAATGTTTTTTCGAATCAATTTTTGGTCGACTGTTAGCAAACGCGGCACCCATCTTGCGCAGAGCTTTTGTATATGCAAATGTTGGTGCAAAATATTTTGCACACGTTCATATGACATCTTACAGGTCTTAGCTATCTCACGCACTTTTAATCTGCGGTCTTCAAACACTTATTGATGGATTTTTTCGATCATATCTGGAGTTGTGACCTCAACAAGGCGTCCTGAGCGAAGCTCATCAGAGGTGCTCACACGACCCTTTTTAAACTCGGAAACCCATTGCTTAATGGTTGAATATGATGGGCAGGATGTCCCCAGTGTTGAGTCCATCTCTTCTTTGATTTCCTTCGGCTTTAACCCCTTCAAATAAAAATATTTGATGACAGCACGATTTTCCAACTTTTCCATTTTTAAGAAAAACACAGAAGCGTCTTGTTCAGTGTGCTCTCAAAACTAAACTAACATAGCTAACATAGATCGGGCTACAAGCTATCTAAGGCTACAAGCTATCTAAGGATGGTACTATAGAACGCCACCTCAAGGTAGGCCTAGTGGCGCCATCTCTTGGTCAGGCCGGAAACTTATCAATCCACCCTCGTATTTTAACATAGCATCCCAACTTAACCCTGGAGCGGTATAGTAATGAGCAGTATCTAAATNAATTGGTGGCAAAGATGATAATTCTAATGATTTGAACGAAGTCATATGTTCATATGGATAAACACCTTTCCGCTTTAACAACTGAAAGTCTTTATCGGAGGAATATTGTTTTTTCGTTTCTCGGAACTCATCGTCATTAAGATTCTTAGCTAGTGAATCTTAACTACTCGATAAAAATTTGAAAGAGTCAATATTCAAAAAAAGTCAACCTCAAACTAACCTTTTTACCATTTACATTCAGAATTTTTGAGAAAGAAATATACTTTTCTTTATTTTGTGGAATGATTTGTACCTCACCTGCGGCAAAATTAAATGCATGTACAATAAAATGAGCATCGTAATTGCTCAGATTATGTAATATTATAGGAATAAATGAGGTGTTATGAAATTTTTTGCTACAATTCTCATGGCGTACACCTCATACACCTATAAAAGTACATATGTAACATATAGAAGCTTCTTGTATCGTTTTGTTG
>JAKRZM010001056.1:211226-229994 GCA_036379175.1 Heliconius cydno galanthus | reverse complement strand
AACGATGGTTCTGTGTCAATAAGTCATGGTGGTATTGAAATAGGACAAGGAATTAACACAAAAGCTGTACAAGTATGTGCCTATTTATTAGGTATACCAATAGACAAAATTCAGATAGTAGCACAAGACACCTTTTTGTCACCTAATAATTTTTTAACTGGAGCAAGTACAACTAGTCAAAATATAACAAATGGAGTCCGAAAGTGCTGTGAAGAGCTATTACATCGATTAGAACCTGCAAGAGTCGGACTAGTTAATCCAACGTGGGAAGAATTAATTAATCGAGCGTTTTATTTGGAGATCGATTTACAAGTGCACGGCTTCTTAAATACAGTTGATGATCAACTGTTTAATGTTTACGGTGTGACGCTTGCAGAAGTGGAGATTGATGTTTTAACAGGAGAGTCAGAAATTATAAGAATTGATTTGATCGAAGACGCCGGACGAAGTGTCAGTCCAGGAATTGATGTTGGACAGGTAAGGTTCAAATAAACTTTATACATTAGATCATCATAATGGTTCTGTGACACTGTTGAAGCGAAAATGCGTTATATTATGTTAATAAATAAAATAATGATTCTCTCATTAGCTGTTCAGTATAAAGTCATCACAACAAAATGTATACCTATTGTGTACTTTACTCCCCTAGGTGGAAGGCGCATTTATAATGGGTGTAGGTTACTGGACGTCAGAACGATTAGTGTATGCACCAACTACTGGAGAACTTCTTACCAACCGCACCTGGGAGTATTGGGTACCACAAGCCCGTGATATTCCACAAGATTTCAGGGTGTACTTCAGGAAAGGGTCTTATAGTGATAAAGTTATATTTGGAGCCAAAGGTATGTGTTTTATAGATTTTTTTTCATTCTTTTATTGGGACATTAAACTTAAATCAAACATACTATAGGTTATAGAGACTTATAAGTTTTTTACGGTTCTTGTACAACTCGATTATAAGCGCGACCGTAGCAATTTCATTCACTTAATAGGGGAAATGTCAATATTTCTTGACTCCTTGAATAATTTAATCTTGTTCGATCCCGTTCAGCAAAGTAAGATTTTATTATCGCCGCTTTACATGCAATATTTGTAAAATGGACAGTAGAGCTTTCTATTTGTGGTGTACAATAAAGGATATATAAATGAATAAATAAATAAAAGCACGCCTATGATTCTTTTTTACAGTGACAGGTGAACCAGCAACGTGTATGGGCATAGCGGTACCTTTTGCGTTACGACATGCTATAACGGCAGCTCGAATAGACTCGGGAATTTCACCTACTCAGTGGTTTCAAATAGGTGATAACATATTTCATTAATTATATTTTTTAATCGTGTGAATAGTATATTTGATTTTTTACATGTTTGATATTTTTTATAAGAATATAATATAAAATACGAATTAGTTTAGCTTGTCTTGATACGAGATCAGGTCAACTCAAATATTTATTTCAAAATAAAAAATAATATGCTTAATATTTAGAATGAGAAATAATCTACCCGCAGTTAATTGTTAGTGAATGCTCCAGAATCTAAAACTAATTCACGCACAGTCAGTCAAGGCTTCTTTTTTAGGGATCCGTAGCCGAGTGACAAAAACAGAATCCTTATAGGTTTGACATATCTGTATTTCTGCAAATGCTTATCGTATTATTTCCAGATGGGCCGTATAGCGTAGACAAAGTCTGCCTATCTTGCGCATCCAGGTGGGAAGATTTCAAATTCTATTAAGAAATATTTTCAGTATTTGTTACCTTTTTTCGTAGCTATATTTTAAAGACTTTTATCTATATTATCTATCTATATTTTAAATGTATCTATATTTTAAAGCACATCACTCAAATCATTGGAAGGAATAAATACCTAATTTTCATTTTACTAAATGTATTCTGATAATTATATTAAAAATGTTTTCATATATATTTTTATTGTTATTAACGTAACTAATATATACATACGAATTTGTGGAACGATTTTAATTTTTTTTCGGGTGAATGCAATTGTTTAAAATTTTTGTTTATCTCGCTCTGGTAAAGGGGCAAAGCGTGGTGTTAAATTCTACCACTTAACACGCAATGCCTCAAGAATTCGGCTGAAAGTTAGGAATGGAATGTCTAAGCACTAGGTTCCCTATGCTTAGGATAAGCAGTTATATGCGGGATACAGGTGAAGCTGAAAAAATATAGAAATGTTAAATCTTCGTACCATGTAAGGTTAAGAACTTATAGCTACTATCATTAAATAAATCTATTTACTTTATTTATTGGCATTGGACAGCAATTGCAAAATTGTCGCAAGTACTCTCGCTTCGAAGAACAAGTGATTTACCATCGGTCTTATATTTCGTTTGGAAAACTTTTAAGCTTATAATAGATCTTGCTTAAAGAAATTCAAAAATATGTATTACGTATTTCACTTACATACATTTTATACTTTATTCCGCATCGGTTCTCAACTTTTCATCCGAATTTGATACTTTATAAATAGCGTAACTTAACGCTGTGGTATGTCTTGCTATAACGGGTAGCGATAAAATCAAACCCATAACTATCGCCCCACAGTTCATTTCGTATAAAGACTGTCTTCTATTTGGTAAAGTCCAGGAAATATAATTAAAAGCAAACTGGCCGACAGAACAAAGCTTATGGTGCGCTATTTCCGGTTATCCACACCAATTTGCGTTGACTTCCTGTACTGACTCTCACTATGACCGTTGTATAAAATTTCTAAAAGCGTGTATTTTTTTTTCAGTAATACATTGAGGAATTACGAAGCACATCTTTAGTTTTCCTATGTTTCGATTACGTAATGGATTGTATAATATGGAATCTATTTTAAATCAATAAATGGCATTTTATTATTAGGTACATAATTAAAATGAATACTAAATGATTTAAATGGTGTAAACATTATACATTTACCACATTTTATACGATAGGAGGAGATTACAAAGAGATAAGATATGGATGCGCGGCGCAGGGGCACAAGCGTGCAGATTTAAAAGCGTTGTGGATTCAATTTCCACTCGAGTGAATAAAATTAATAAAATATTTATTCCTTCACTCGGCATCAAGGCAAAACCCCGGCAGTGAGTTCTGCCACTCAACATGTAATGCCTCAAAAAGTTCGCCATAAAGTGTGTAACGGAGGCTTTTAACACTAAGCTCCCTCTGCCTACTCTGCTATATAAAAGAATATTATTAAAAAAACATCGTGAAAACTGCATTTAAATCGCAAAGCAAATAAATTATGACGTTTCTGAGATTAGCGTGCACAAGCGCACAGATAAATAAACATCATTGTTTTGGGTTCTACTGCGTCGCTAATAGGTTTGGTCAGATATTTCTTATATACAGACAGCGATCAGTTACATTTTTATTATATGTATAAATAAGATAGGTATTAAGAAACTTGACTATATTTTTATTATGAACGATTTCTATAGAAAACCATTCTGCTGTGACATAATAAATTTCTTTCATTACATTTCATATTAAAAGAGTTATTATAATATGATACTCTTGGAAAAAAATATTTATTTGTATTTTTCAGATAATATGAAAAAGTTCTTATACAATATGTTTTTATAATATACTTTTGCTAAGAGTGCTATACTAGCCCTATATATGTAAGTACCATAAATATATATTATTTTTGAGGCTGTCGTGCGTGCGACTGTAATCGCAACATATTCTGTTGGCATTGCCTGTTGAGTTGCGGAACTTAACGCCGCTCTTTACATAGTTATCTAGTAAAGTAGTAGTAGTAAAAAAGTAGTAAATATTTCATTTCTACCCTCAACCTGTCATATTTACAGTCCCAAGCTTGTGCTCCCGCGACATGATCACGACTGTCTTCAAACATTCATGAAGCTTAATAAGGCCACTTCACCTTTAACTTATCCAAGGTCTAGAATAGAAGAATGTCTTTAGGACTCAATGTCGGGTGTCGGACCCCTTTAATTATAATACAATTTTGTCAGACCAAGAACATTTCCTAATGTGTTCACTGTGTCCTCTACTCTCCGCTCGAATTCGATGCATTGTGCTTTGAGTGACGAGGGAATGAATGTATTAAATACTTTACTTCCTCAAGAGGGAATAGAATCCACAACCTATCTTGTTTACCACTGAGCCACTGAAGCCTGGTGTCTAATTTCTAGATTTGGTAAGTTTAGTATAATTTAACTAGTCGAGCAAAATATTACTTCAAATATAGCAACTTATTCTATACATTACGTTCTAATTTACTGTCTAGTTCATCTGATCGTGGAATGGTCTCATAATAAATAAAATTTTGTCTCGAGCGTGGACCATATAGAAAGCCTTATAGAACGGAATCCAATCAAATATATATCCGGTCAGAGATTTAGTTATTGTTTTTAGCTTTCTTCTTATTTATTTTTGTTATAAGAAAAATTGTAGTGTATCTGTCTTTTTGTATGAAACTAATCTAATGATAAATAAGTCTATTTGAAAATGTTTACGAAGTTACTTAATATATACTTAGTGTTTGTTTTTGGGGAAAATCTTTCGTTATTCTCTTCTAATTCTTAAAACTGATTAGTCCTAAGACCGGTACTGGTTGATGCTAACGAAATTTGAAGTACTATATCAGTAATTTATAATTATATTCTAATATACATTTTTATTTAGTGAGTTCAATGTAATTTCAACATTGCCTCTGTCACATATCTGCCATTTTATATGAACGTTGCTAATTTTGTTTGTGACGCCTGTTGGAATCTACTGAGCAATCTAATGCATTCGTAACCTTGCATTAGCTACGTGCGATCAATATTTAAGAACATATTTTCATTTATTAAACATTATAGATCTTATATATAAATCATTTTATAGATAAGATCTATGATATTTAATTTACACATATTGTAAACAAACACAATGTATGTTACAGTGCTCGTGTTAGATCTATTATTTTATACTTATCATGGGATCGATATGCATATGATATTATTCTTGATGAATCATTTTTGAAAGTCTAATATTATTGTAACATTTCTTACTGTAATTTCTATAGTACATAAAATAAAAGTGGAAAGGCCTTCCTAATCCTTCAAAGACATATTAATCTTTACATAACCTCAAAATAAGCATATTAACACTAGAACATTTCTATTCTAACTACAATCACATATAAATTCTTTTATAAAATATTAAAATAAATGGATGCGAGAAGCCCAAGACCGGGTTGGTTGGCGCTTGATGAGGGAGGCCTACGTTCAGCAGTGGACGGCGATAGGCTGATAAAAAAAAATAAAAACAAATAAACGCAGATAATTATGAAATGATGTAATAACATCATCATCATCATTAGCCTCTTCAAGTCTATAAATATAATTATCAAACTCTATAAATAACCATTCATTCCAGTTTCCAAACTAGATGGCGCTATATGTATTCTGAATCGCGCTATGGTTTGGTTATATTTAGAACGTAAATAATTTTTCTTTTTGTGGTCATGTTGCCATCAGAAGGGTCTTAACTGACTCGACTGAACAGCGAGTGATGATTTAGGAAATGATCATTAATGATTAAACTCCGCTCGCTCGTGTCTCAACTATCGCAGAGGCACGTGTCGAATAACTGACGCTGTTTTTTGGCCTACTTTTTTAATATATTTTAAGACTTGTTTTAGGTATATAGATATACTAAATAATCACATTTCTGTGATTTATTAGTTAAATAAATAAATAAATCAGCTTCACGCTGTATCCCGCACACAGCAGGGTAGGCAGAGGGAACCTAGTGTTAAGACACTCCGTTCTCCACTCTCTGCCGAATTCTGGAGGTGTTGAGTGGCAAAACTCAACGCCGCGCTTTTGCCTCGACACCAGAGCGAAGAAATAAAAATATAAATGTAAACAAATATTTTACTTCCACGAGTGGGGATCGAACTCACAACCGTCACGTTACAGTCACACACTTGTGCCGCTGCGCCATGATGGCCTCATTCAATAATAATAATTTAAATATTTCTCGTAAAAAATGTATAAAACACTATATATAAATAAGATAGGTTTAAAAAATAATGAACTAACATTACCTACTAGAATAGATGAACTAGAGCGTCACGTGCGCTGAAGCGTCACGTCAAGTTCAACGGTTGCGCAATTCACATTACCGGGATATTGATGGAAGTAAATAATAAGACAGACTTTTTGTTAAGAAATTGGTATAGGCTAGTCTAGTTTGATAGGAACGTGCGGTGTTAAGTTCCGCCGATGTAAGTGAAGCAGTAAGAATTTTTACTCGTTCCCTGCCCTGCTGAAGAATGTAAATAAATGAGAAAAAATATATTTATCTAATATTTTTTTTATAATATCCAGTAACCCGAATCTGTGCACAGAGTGAAAACAAACTGTAATAATTTCAGGTTTTCTACCTTTGCTTTATAGCGCGAAATCTATAAAATTATTATATTTATTAAGTTTCACGCTATATCCCGCACATAATAAGAGGGAATCTGGGAACCTATTCTGGAGTTCGGGGAAATTCAAATATTTAATATTCCATTTCCTCGAGAGTTATAAACGTAGTTATACAACTTAGTTTAAATCAAAACCGTGATACATAAGTGATACAGTACCTACATTATAACATTTTACTCCACAAATGAAGCAATAAAAAATATATATGCGACGCACATTTAATCTGAATTTAGTGTATAATTTATTAAGATTTACAATTTTATTATGGGAAACAGGAAAAATTCATTGAAGGACTATGACTTAATTATTCATATAAATATCATTAAAGTTGTTTTATAAAGTGTTTAATGCAGTTAAAGCTATTTTTTTTTATTTGAAGCAGTTAATTTCATAACTTAAATCAGCATATACACCGTTTTATATTGTGAGGGGAATGAGTAAGTTCCGTCACTCAACGCTGGTCTTTGTTCAAATATAACTCAACTCGAAATGCCTCCAAAAATCGGCGGAAAGTGAGAAACGACAGTATTACAATAGGAACGGAGTTTCCCAGGTTCCCTCTGCCTACCCTACAATGTGCAGGATATAGCGTGAAGCTTAAAAAAATATAGTAGCGTCAACCCTTTTATAGTAAAAATCAAATGACATATTAATTATAAAAGATTAATTTTTATCTGTAATAGTCAATAGGCAGACTATAATAACATAAAAATAATAACCCAACAAGATATTTCAAGAATAATTTAAAAAAATAAAACGAAAATATTTTAAAAATATTCTCATAATTTTGAGCAAGTGTTTTAGTTTCGGAGCTCACTCTGTACAGATTTAGGGCAAATAGAAACAAAAGTGCAGGTTGGTATACAAAAATACCAGCGACCTGTCTAAATTTCAAGTAGATTAAACTCTTTCAGCTTAAATATTTTTAAATATTATATTCATAGTAAAGTAAGCTGTACAAGTGACCTCATTTACATAATATATTGTGATAACAAATGTCATAATGCGGATATTATTTATTTTATTCTTATTCCCTATTCGATTTCCACTTTAGGGGAGAAGTAAATTTAATTCCTCGCTTTGGTAAATAACAAGGCGTGGCTTTTGAGTACTGCCACTTAAGATACCTCAAACATTGGGCAAAAAGTAGGGAAATGAGTGTCCTAACACTAGGCTTCTCCGCTTACTCTGCTCTATGTGGGATACAGCGTAAAGCTGTTCTTTTCATGTGTAAACGCGTACAACTACTTTTTTAGCCTAGTCTAGAGGATCTATTGTTAAAAAAGCTTTTGTCTCTGTCTCCTTTTTTTATCCAATTTACAGAATGTTGCGTGTTCGATAGCAGATCTGAACGCCGTGATTTGTCTCTGCAAAGCTGCGCTGCCATAATGATTTAATAATTTTATTATAACAAATTATTTAAATAATTAGCAAACAATGTAAAGTGAGGAGAAAATCTCGTGTAAATATATGATATATAGTAGACATATGGTGGATCTGTGAGCACATTTGTTCTCGTTTCTTCATGGAATGTTTCATCAGATTATTTTTTGTTTTTACCAGTTGAGGAAAATTAAAATAAATTAAATATAATCGTTACCCAAAATGGAAATAGAAAATACAACCCTCGTGTTTGCAGTCAGATGCCATCTCAAAAAACTTTAATTTAATTATCACTTACAAAATATCAGTATAATACAACATTTCCTGATTCCCACATCCGCCATTGACCTAATATATTATACTCATCCATCCTCCCAACTAATATGTAACGAAGTTTGTTTACAAGCAGTTACCATGTTTACTGTATGACGACTGGTCTCAATGATAGCTGTACTTGCGCAAGCGTTGCGTGCGTGAAATACGGACAATGCTGTGAGAAACCTGCTGAGGTTACAAATAACTTGGACTTGAGAGTATGTTTTATTTTGATGTGACAATTTTTTATATTTTCGTGGTTCACCTGAGAGATATTGCCTGTCCTACTAGCCGGGAAAGAACGAACCTGTTTTTTTTTTACTTCAGTACAATCTCTGTTTTCGTTTAAATATAATCTTGTATACAAAGTATACACAAGTTAACTGAGTCACAATAGCGCTCGTAATATAATTGGTAATAAAAATCATAATTATTTTCATCATCACTCTTAAGAAGGCTGGACTGGGCTAGCTATCAGTTAATTCAATATATTGTTTTTAAAAACTACGAAATTTTATACGACGTGTAAAAATTGTAAAAAAAGACAGAAATGATAAATAAAGCTTCAGATATTTAAAGTATCAACCTTCGAAAAGAACATTTTTTAAAATCAATCATAATATTTTTTTTCATCAAAAAATGTACTCAAGTCGAAACGTTATGTGGTCACCGTAAAAACGTATGAGATTGCAAAAGGCGTGAAAATCGTCGACATAACGAACAAACACAAAGAACGTTTAAACATGGATGAATAATTGCAATACTCAATATCGGAACTGATATGGATGCTGCCAAATTTATAATTATTATTTTATTTAGGTGAAGGATGAAACTAATTAGTATTAACTGTTGAAATCTGTATGTATCTATTCTAATACTACTTAGGAATGGCTGAAGTGTTTGTTTGTTTAATCGGACTAATCTCAAGAACTAATGGTCTGAATTATATACATATTTTATATTAACTCTCAAGTACCAGAGCAAGGATATAAAATTTAAGAGGCCTTAAGAGGGTGTCGAATCCACAACCTGTCGCATTTATAGTCGCGCATTTGTTCCCCTATGCTACGTACCTTATACTATATTTATTTTAGGAACGATATTTTGCCACAATAAAGCAGTTGGAAAATATACGGCTGTGATCACGGTATTTGAGGGGTTTCAATTCGGCGTAGTAAAACAAATCGCGGTGTTAGAATCCGCTATATTCATAATATGTAATGTCTCTAAAATAGACAATAATACTTCGCTTCTGAAAGAATTACTTTGCACGAGGTTCTCTATGTTTTCCTTGTGAAATATACGCGATGGATGTAGAATCGATTCCCAATTAATTACTTATTAACATTTACTTTTTTCTGATAGAAAGAGTTAACGCGACGTTAAGTTTCACCATCCAATACGTTAGGATCTAAAAATAGAACAGACAGTGAGGAACGGAGTGTTCTAACACCAGCCTCCCTGCCTACTCGAGAGAGTAAAAAGCGTGAAGCTGAAGAAGAAGAAGAATATTAGAAATTTTAAAAATTTACCTCATCCAAAAGATAAAGTTATCCAACTAACCTTAGCAACTAATTAGCTAAATATAACCTCTAATTTGTGTATGATTCACTCAACATGTGGGTCACAACAGTTTATATGTTGCGATGTTGTTGAGTTATACGGCAGCTATTGTTCTAGCAAGGACGTTGCCATTTTTTGGGAATTTTTCTTGTTCAATGCAAATACTTATTAATATCATTGTTGTAAGACCGTCGTAGCTCAGTGGCACGGCATGTCTAAAATGGACAGTAATAGAAGTCTCTTAGTACAAGGTTCTCTATGTTTACCTTGTGAAATATAGAAAATGATTCATCATCATCATCATCAGCCTGTCCTTGTCCACTGCTGGACATAGACCTCTCCAACGGCACGCCACTGAGCTCGATCTTCAGCTCTTCGCATCCAGCCGTCACCCCATCTAGCTGGAGGAAGTCTTACATTACGCTGATTGATTACAAATCAATTATTACTCGTGGTACAGTGTCAAAGCGTCTGTAAGCGCGAAGATTGGGGGTTCAATTCCTCGCTCTAGTAAATGGATAAAGGACAGCATTCAGATTTGCAATCCAACACGCTATGTCGAACATTTAACAGAGAGTTGGGAGCGGAGTGTTTTAGCACTAGACCATTTGCATAACCTGCTATGTACGGGATATAGCGTGAAAGTGGAGCTAGAAGAAAAAATATACGAATTCGTTAATAATAAAAAAAACTATATATATAATAACCGCCAAATTTGTAATACACACTACTAACAATAATAGCCAATATTCATCAATCAATCAGTGCTTAGTTTATAATTACTGAGAACGCAACCGTATCCATCCATATTAAGTATAATATTTTTTTGTATTTAGGTACCTATATAAAACAAATTTAGACGAGCAGAATCCAAAGACTTGAAATAGAGAAATTTTTGAATTTCACTATTATTACACATTTTTAACTTTAATCTATTGGATTATTTGTAGCTCCGTTCTCCACTAGATAGATACTGGATGAAAGTCAAGTAAAAAGCATGAGGACCCCCCGGAGAGCATGCATGAAGAGGTCGATGACGTCGACGAGGCGAAAGAGGTATCTAGATACCGTAGTGTTTGGCACTCCGTTCTCTCTGACTACCTCACTAGGGTTAAGCATGAAGCTATGTATATATGTAATCTATTGGACACAGGTTAGCCCGAGACCTTAAACTTCCAGACCCACCATTCGAATAGCATTTACTGAAAGGTTGTTAGTGTCACAGTACAGTGGGCTGGGTCAAATGTCTATTCTAATATAATTTAAGTTTCAATTGTAAGTCTAGATTGTTTAAAAGATATATCTAGGAACTATATTTACTTATAGCTTTAGAATCTTGTTATAGATATATGATAAAGATCGATTGACTCACTCTTGTCCAGCTCACATCGATAATAGTAAATTAAGTTGAAATATATACGAGTATTTCTTATTCGGGTTTTCATCTATTTTTGCAAATATCAGGGTACGCACCCCATAACCCAGTGAAATGTCGTTGCTTGTTAGCGTGAATTGCCACAGCTAAGGCGGAACTGAACGCCGCGCCGTGCTTACCCTTTATCATAATATTAAATGAATAGTAGACAACTGAGTGGTATATATCATTATTTTCTTCCTATATTTTCTGTAGAATACGACAATAAGACAAAAAGGCAATGGGAGCGGCGTTGAGTTCCACTAGTCAACACTAAAGTTAGGCTAAGTGTGATGAACGGAGTGTCTTTACACTGGATGCCCCCTGCCTACCTTGCGGGAAAATGCGTGAAGCTACTTAATGGAACACGGACAAATCTAGCAAAATATTATCTAACACTATATGAATATTACAATAAATATTTGATAAGGTTTTTTTTATTTTATAACCATAACAAAGAAATTTAGTTTTGTTGATAATATTCCATTGTACAGCCGTGTAGCGTAGAGTTTATTTATTAAAGTGAAGGTCAAATGTGTGAATAAGCAGCATTGATCACGTAGTCGTAGCTACGGGAAATAATCGTAACAATGCATGTCTCAAGTTATTATTCTTAGCATTATCTCATTTTATATAGGAAATATTTATTATTAATAATTTATTATTAAAATTACATATAAAAATCACGTAAATTATGTTATATCGTATAATTAAGTACAGATAATTTAATTAGCCGTTGAAGATGTTTGTAGCGCAGCGGAACAAGCCTGCGACTGTAACGACGGTTGGGTGTTCGATGCCCATACACATACAAATATAAATACATACTATTCTTCTAACACCACTATGGCATCAAAGTAAATAAATAGTAAACGTTTTTTAGACATTACTTTTTGCTTCGTTAATTTTCGTCCAATTTACGAGACATTGCGTGTTGAGTAGCAGAACTCAGACAATCAGTTCATTTCCCCAGATGAGAATCGAACCACCAACTGTCGCGTTAACAAACTCCGCTTTGTTCATAATTTAATTTTACTATGAACAATTCCCATAGTATTTTAGCTAAAAGTACTATTTCTTAAATGGATAACGAAAGAGACGCGATATAGTATAGATTTCGTCTGCAACCTTTTGAAAATCTCTACCTCCTCTCCTCTACCTCTTGAAAAGTTAAAAATGTGTAAATAACAAATACAATTTTGTATTCCAAGTTATTTTCTAGCAAAAATATCAACTTTTGCATTGAATCTTCTCAATTTTATAATAAACTATCGGGCTGCAACTTCACCTCCAGCTCAAATTCCAGCTCAATTGTCCTCCAGCTCAATTGTTAAAGTTTACATGAATAAATACAATTTATTCATGTAAACTTTAACAAACCGGGACTTAGGAGAACTTTTGAAAATCCAATACATGTATCAAACATAGGAAGTTATCTATAAATCTTTCTTTTTAAATTCACTATAATGTTTTAAATATTCCATAAACAAATTGGAGTTTAGAGAACCCAGATCCTTTGATCCCCACTTGGGAGAATGAATTTTCATTTCATAGTTTGATACTAGGTTCTCTCTACCTCCTCTAAAAGATCATTAACATAAATTACAAGAATATAAAGAAATAGATCATTATATTTATAGTTTCAAGCTATATCCCGCGCATAGCAGGGTATGGTATGCAGAGGGATCCTGGGAACCTAATGTTTAAACTCTCCGTACAAATTAAGACAGTTTGCCACCACTTTGACACCGTTTTCCACTTTCCGCCTATTTCTGGAGGCAAATTCTTGACGTAGCGTTTTGCCTCCTTATCTGAAGGAATACATAAAAATATTAAACAATTCATTTCGTCGAGTGATCATCGAACCCACACCTTCTCCTCCTCTTCAACTTCTCTGTTATGTTCGTTTATAATTACATATAAATATATATAACATAGTAAAGACTATAGGAATATGATTGTCCATTTAACACATGCCAAGTTAATTAGTTCCTTGTCTTATCTTCAGATTGACAGATCTATCAAGTTTCAATACTATTCATATTAGAATGTTTGCCATAACAATAGCCTATATTATTAGCATTCGCTTATATGGCGTTAACGAAAATTACTTGTAAATGATTAAAATTAAGGTTAAAAAAAATTATAGCCTTTTTCCTTAGCTCTACGAATCTCTCTTCTACATCAGGAAAGGTGAAAGGGAAGGAAGAAAACTAAGGTTAATTACATTCTACCCTCCTCCCTTCGTCCAATTCTCAGACAAGACGACTGGAGTGGCGGAATTTAACGCTGTGTTTAGTTAGAAACTTAAGCAATCATCCCCCTACATTGCAATAGAATCCACAACAATTAGACTCGGTCTTTCTGACTGCGCTACCGACGACAAGTATTTGAAGTCAATTTAATATTATTTCTTGCATATTTTTTTAGAACCAAATACTGATAATGTTATTTTATTTACATAAAATATTATAATACAATAAGATATGAATTGTAAGTAAAGTACTATAAAAAGTTAATTGTCCGAATGAGTAAGTGAGTTCTCACGTCGATATCAAACGCTCCATTGAATCTTGGAAATGTATACTTGTTATCTTTGACCTTGTCCATTCACAAATGTATAATTTAGTATAAACTAACTATTTTCCCTTGCGTTGCTTGTGTAATTTGTTAAACATAGTCTATATTTAGCTGAAATAATAGGTCTTGCAATAGACACAACGGCGTTTAGTTCCGGTACTCAACACGTAATTTCTCGAAAATTGAACGTTAAATAAAAAACTTGCTAGACCAAGCCTGTGTTGAGTTGATGAGGTAATGTTGAGTGATGTGTTGTAATTTGTTGCTTATTTTCTCATCTTGCATAGTGAAATTAATTCATTTATCTTTTTGATAATATAACATTGAATTCGAACCTATGATATCTGTACCACTGGGCCATATTATCTATCGTCTCGTCGATTTATCTTCAAAAGAGGGTCTACATGTATAATTTTCTATGCATAGAAAAATAAGTAAAAATTCCAAGTAATTAAATACAATATACAGACATAAATTCTTACTTATAATTTTATTTTATATGAAGATAGTGGATACTTAGTGGTTTTTTCATCCTGGCGTAGGCTTGATTTATGACTCATGTTCTTTGAACCAATGTTTGTATGGAGTTTGGCGATATAAGAGTATTTCTTTAATCAAAAATAAAAATTAACCTTCCTCTGTATCCCGCACAGAGCAGGGAAGGCAGAGGGAACCTAGTGTTAAGACACTCCGTTCCCCACTTTCCACCGAATTCTGGAAGCATTGCGTGTTGAGTTCAAGACGTTAAACGTACGTAACGTCCGTACCATACCGTACCTTGAACGTACGTACGTACGTTGTGAAATTAGTGCATTCAACCAAACAAATTTATCAGTTTTACTAACATTAACTTATACTATACATTTTAATTCTTCCAAAGTGTAAATGAACTAAATTATATAATAAAATGTATCAAGGACTAAACTTAAACTCAACCACTGTATCCATTAAATAAGAGCCCATTCATCGTTTAGGTCATTAAGTAACCACTTAAATGAAGACCTAGAATAAATTATACTAAATAAGGACCTCCAGAACACCACATTGTTTAAGTTTGGAAGCGTGAAATTCGATAATTATTATGTACTAACTAGGATTTTTTTGTTTTGGCAGTAAAAAAATGTCATTTTACTATTTTCACCACTTTTCGTAATTTTTTTGAAAAAAAAAACTTTTAATAAGTTAAGTTTTGACGTGATAACGTCTTATAAAAATAATACCGGTTGCGCAAAAAGCATTCGTTTACAGTCACATTTTGTTCCACTGCGTCACGACTGGCCTCATATCTTTAAGTAAAAATTAATCTATATCATCCATCCATCCATCCATCCAGCCTTTCAACGTCCACTGCCGGACATAGGCCTCCCCTAATTCTCGCCCCTCCGTCCGGTCCTGCGCCCTTTGAATAATAATAATCTATATAATTTAAGTAATTAATTTAACAAAAAAACGTTATTTTTAATGAATTCTTTCTTTATATTATACAAAATAATGACAATTCAATAATATTAATTCAATTAAATCTATGAAAGTATGCAATTTTTCTTCAATCAAATGAGATTCGTCCGTAAACCAACTTTACAGACAACGACGACGGACTTTTTGTAAGAAATTTTAAGATGCTTATTAATTCTGTTGAGTGAAAAGAACATTGGAAAATTAGTCAAAAATATTGGAAAATAATTTTAAATAACCAATAAAAACCCTTACTTGGAATAAAATTTAATACCCAAACTACGGCAACAAGTCTACAGTCGAAGTAAAACTATAACATTTTATTTCAAAGCCATTACGTGAAGCACCAAATTGAAGATTTTAATTCTAATTTGGTACCCACCTATTCCTATTGAATTGCAAATTAGCCAAAGTAGTAAAAGATGTTGACAGCACTTAAATATGCCTAAAACCATTTTCAATGGGAATAGCTTTTCTTTTTCATTATGCAAAAATATATCGTTTTTGTAAAATATATTTAGTTTTTGTACTTATTCGAGCCAGCCGTGATGCAGAGTTACCGCTGCAGGTTCTATTCCCAATCAAGTAAATGAAAAATTTTATATTTTCATTTCCTCGCTGTGATAACGCGGCGTTGAGTTCTACCACTCAACACCTGCTAATGCCTCCGAAATTCAGCGAAAAGTGGGAAACGAACCCAGGTTCCCTCTACCTACCCTTAAATGGAAATATAAATTTAAATATTTTTTCTATTTTCTCGACTGGCGATCGAATCCACAACTAGCCTCGTTTACAGTAACACTTTGTTCCCCTGCGCTAAGTGGCCTCAATTATCCTTCTATCTTATATTTATTAATTCTTATCATATTATGGCTTATCAAAATAAATTAATACATTTTAAATATATATACAGGGTGTCCCAGGAGTCAACGATAAAACGAAAACAGGTGATAGACCAAGTCATGACAGTTATGAGAAAAATATAAAAAAAAATCTGTGTCATGTATTTTTCATATTATATTGATTTAAAAAAATATCGGAAAAACCGACACCCTGTGATGATTTTTCAAGTCCCAAGACTATAAATATTACTCTTTTTTCATTTTTTCTGTAATGTAATCATGAGTAACCCTTCTGTGAATTACAGTTTAAGATTCAAACATACCTGCATTGGTTTTCAATTAAATGCCGTGTTTTTGCCAAACATTAAATTCAAAATATTTACTACACCCAACTTTAACCGACTGTACTATAAAAAAAATGTACTACACTGTTTTTGCAAGTAACTTTAAAAGTTGGCGCATTTAATCTGGATTCCGAAATAGTACGATACTTGCTGAATTACTTCTTTGTTGAAGAGAGAAAAATCTAAATACACGATAATCGGGATGACGTACAACGTTTTGGTATCTTTTCCGATACATTCTAGCTGCAGCATTAGCATTACATAACCATTCTCCATGAATGAAATGCATATTGGCAATGTGTCAAAGACCGAGTATATGGCCTGCGAGAGCCCGGACTCGAGCACTATCCTTATGAGTCCTGGGCCAGCCCCTAAGTCGGAAAAGGTTTGGACGGTATCCTGCGATCACAGACCACACCAGTGACCTCCCGCCACTTAGCCCAGGCAACGCTGACCCGACCATGGAGATCGTGATCGATGCCTCCAGACTCGTGCATAACGGATCTAAGATACCTGAACTTTTCCGACTTAGGGGCTGGCCCAGGACCTATAAGGATAGTTCTCGAGTCCGCAATCTCGCAGGCAATATAATCGGTCTTTGATACATTGCCAATATGCCAATATACACTTGAAATAGCACCTCAGATCCTGAGTACAAAAGTAGTAATAGTAAGTATATTTTAAATAGTTAACTATCCACATACTGTCGTTACCCTTCCGTTGTAGCGCTCTTCACTACAAAACTAAATACACGCAGACCATTTGGACGCCTCGTTGGAGTCTAATGTACGTGTTTCACGATCTTTAATGAGTGAGCCTGTAAGTTTGTAGCACTAGTGGATGGAAAATAACTGCTAAATAGGTCGTAGGTTTGATTTCCTTGTAGGACAAATTTTATTTATTTTGTATTAATTATTTAAAAAGATATTAATAAATTTGTTTACCTAGTCTGAGTTTCAATAGATAAGTTTTTATATATTTTTTAAAAGAATACATGTATGTATCTGTATACATTCTGATATTGATAATATCATGCCTCCAGAACTTGGCGAAAAGAAAGGAACGGTGTGTCATTCCCTCTGCCTAAAAAAAACATGAGTAATTAATAAAGCTATAGCGGCGCAGTAACACAACGCCCGGGAGAATGAATGGGACTGAAAGAACCACCAGACCTGGTGGCTGGTCTGGTGGTTCTTTCACACCCTCCACTCAACCCGCAGTGTCTCGAATTAGGACAGAAAGTAGAGTACGGTGTGTCTTAACACTAATTTTATTACATCAGTTACACATTTCGTAGACAATTCTACAAAACCAAAAAATCATTTATTTCAAGGCAATATCTATTAATACGTACCTACATACATACATCATATCTACGAATTAAGTCATGTTAACCTGTAATTATATGTAATTATGTATTTTAACGCAAATTAGAGCTAAATGGGTATTATCTGTTCACAATCAAAAAGATTAATATTTAATTTTATTGTGCTTACCTTTTAATTAACCTTTGTATAATTACAAAAAGATTAAAAATCGTTAGAATGTCTATACCTTCAAAACCAGGAAGGTGCCTTGAAAAAGATTTCTTAAAATATTCTATTGTTTTTTTTTTATTTTGCTTATATTTATTTCGCCGTTCTGGTAAAACGCGGCGTTCAGCTCCGCTTTTTAAACGAACACTTGTCTTTTACAGATATTCATATTGTCACATAAAATTTACATACATATATGGAACTACTGAATTAAACTAAAAAAAAGTGTATGAAATGCAAAATATGAAATAAATAAATATTTGAACCTATAATCACTTCACAATTTATATAGTTAATAAAAAACTGATACAATTTTAATAATATTCTCATAACAATATAATAATCACCCAACAACTACGTATTTACGTTTTATAACAAAAATTTTGAAGCCTTGTATGTAATTAAGTTAATTTATGTGAATTTGAAAATTATAATTGTAATCGTGTTTAAGTAGCTTGCTTTACGAGTGTGAATTAAAGCAAGGTTAATTAATAATCTGGACTTTGAAATAAAGAGCAGAGGTGTGTTTTTTTTAACTATATGCTGTATCCCGCACATAGCAGGGTAAGCAGAGGGAACAAGGGAACCTGGTGTTAAAACACTCACCATTAAGACACTCCCTTCTCAACTTCTTCTTCTTCTTCTTCTTCCTGGCATTAATCCCGGCTATTACCAGGGTCTGCCTTCCTACTTACCCTACTCCACTTTGCACGATCTTTTGCGTCCTCGGTGGTTAGACCATTGGCTCTCATGTCCTGCATCACGACATCCAACCAGCGCTTCCTTGGGCGTCCGGGAGGTCGCGCCCCAGGAACTAGTATAGCAAGGCACTTGCGTCCGACATAGTTCTTAGGCCGGCGCGTAACGTGGCCAAACCATCTCA
>JAKRZM010001056.1:89558-209948 GCA_036379175.1 Heliconius cydno galanthus | reverse complement strand
AAAAAAAAAAAACAACAAAAAATATAATTATATTTATTTATTAATCTTATTCAGTTGGTTCGATTTCCATTCAAGAAAACGAAATATTTAATATTTTCACTCTTTCGCTCTAATGTTGGGTCAAAGCGTGGTGTTGAGTTCCTCCACTCGATGCTTTCACTATTTGGCGGAAAGTGGGCAATGGAAGTATCTTAATTGAAACAGAGTGTCTTGACACTAAGTTCCCAGATTCCCTGCGCCAAGGCCGCTATGTATGGATATAGCGTTAAGTTAACCTGTGCCTACCTTATAATATGGAGGAGATTTGGGACACTATATGAGATATAAAGCCTACAATCAAAGTAAAGGCTACTTGTGGCGCAGGGACACTAGCTTGTGACTATAAATGCGATAGGTTGTGAGTTTGATTCCCACTTACTATTTTTATTTTCCTCGCTCTAGCACCGAGGTAAAGCGCGGCGTTGAGTTCCGCCAGTCAACACGCTATACCATGAAATTTCAGTGGAAAGTAAAGAACGGCGTGTCTTAACTCTAGGTTCTTTCTACTCACACTGCTATCCGCAGGATACAGCATGAAGCTGAAAAAAAATGTTTAATAAATTTTTTTTTGAAGATTGGCAATAAGCTTAAATATCATATATTTAAGTAAATAAATATGCATTTATTTCCAATAATAATAATAATATAATATTCTTCGAATCCCTTTACTTGTGTAACATATAAGTAGTTCATGTTATAAACATGTCTACAATAAGTGAATCGGCTAATAGGATCTCAAATAAACTACATTTGTTATAGAACGTAATGTGTTGTGTTAATATGTGATTTCCTCATCAATATATAATTTGTGTTAGAAGCTTTTTGTTGCTCGCTGGTTTTAGAATTAATATTATTAATAAGAATAATAACTAATTTGATGCCGTTATAGAGCAAGAGCACAAAAGTGACGGTTCGATTCTAACTCGGGGATGTGAAATATTTAATATTTTAGTTTCCTCGTTCTGGTAACGAGGTAAAGCGCGGCGTTAAGTTCCACCAATCAACTGTATCGGGAATTCGGAGTCGTTTCACCAATTTCCGCCCAATTTTCAAGGCATTGCAAGCTGAGTGGCGGAACTTATCGCCGTGCTTCGCATTGTTACCAAAGCGAAAAAATGAAAATATTAATAAATATTAATTAATTTCCTCGAGTGCCCCTGCGGCACGACGGCCAAAATATTATTCTAAATATGCTTTGCTGCAACCGTAAGAATAGTCGTTCTATTAATAAATTCTCTTTAACTTTCCGACTCAAGTTTAAGCATGAAGCTTAAAGAAATATGCTCATTTTAATAGAAAAGTTATTTATTACTATTAAAAATATATTGAAATAAAAAATATAATTATTAGACACAATGTAAAAGAATGCAGTAATCGTTTCCATTTGAGAAATATCCTTTTTAAAGACCTGGTCAAACGTGATATTTCAGTTTCATAGGGTTCCATATAAATTACAGTTATCCTAATTTAAACTTTTATCCTGCACTGGGGTCTCAAGCACCAGGCACTGTTCCAAATTCTTCACCCTGCAACGCGATGACTCCCGGCACCAGCATGGTAAATCCATGGAATATTAAGATATTTCTTACAATAAAACCATGATTCTTTCAGCTCCTTTAGAAAAGTAAGCAGAGGGAATCTGAAAACCTAACGTTAAAACACCCCATTCCCATTAAGACATTTCTGTTTCCCACTTTCCAAGATTTTTTCTCACAATGTCTCAAATTTAGCCGGAAAGTGGTGAACGGAGTGTCCTGACACTAGGTTCCCTCTACTTGATATACACAGCCTGATAAATAAAATCAGTATTTTACTATACAGGCTTAGCATATACTAAATTAGAATACAGTACGCTACTCATAATTTAATATTTACTAAATTACCTCCGCCAATAAATCATCATTAGGATACCTAATACGAAAATAATTTACAAATTATAACTGCTTGCGATGTTTACTTTGTTGTGTTATTTGTAACATCTANCTGGTTTTAGAATTAATATTATTAATAAGAATAATAACTAATTTGATGCCGTTATAGAGCAAGAGCACAAAAGTGACGGTTCGATTCTAACTCGGGGATGTGAAATATTTAATATTTTAGTTTCCTCGTTCTGGTTACGAGGTAAAGCGCGGCGTTAAGTTCCACCAATCAACTGTATCGGGAATTCGGAGTCGTTTCACCAATTTCCGCCCAATTTTCAAGGCATTGCAAGCTGAGTGGCGGAACTTATCGCCGTGCTTCGCATTGTTACCAAAGCGAAAAAATGAAAATATTAATAAATATTAATTAATTTCCTCGAATGCCCCTGCGGCACGACGGCCGAAATATTATTCTAAATATGGTTTGCTAAAACCGTAAGAATAGTCGTTTTATTAATAAATTCTCTTTAACTTCCCGACGCAAGTTTAAGCATGAAGCTTAAAGAAATATGCTCATTACTATTAAAAATATATTGAAATAAAAAAATATAATTATTAGGACACAATGTAAAAGAATGCAGTAATCGTTTCCATTTGAAAAATATCCTTTTTAAAGACCTGGTCAAGCGTGATATTTCAGTTTCGTAGGGTTCCATATAAATTACAGTTATCCTAATTTAAAGTTCTATCCTGCACTGAGGTCTCAAGTACCAGGCACTGTTCCAAATTCTTTACCCTGCAACGCGATGACCTCAGCACCAGCATGGTTAATCCATGGAATGTTAAGATATTTCTTACAATAAAACCATGATTCTTTCAGCTCCTTTAACAAAGAAAGCAGAGGGAATCTGGAAACCTAACGTTAAGACACCCCATCCCCATTAAGACACTTCCGTTTCCCATTTTTTTCGAAATGTCTTAAATTTAGCCGCTAAGTGGGTAACGGAGTGTCTCGACACTAGGATCCCTCTACCCGATATACAAAGCCAGATAAATAAAATCAGTATTTTACTATACAGGCTTAGCATATACTAAATTAGAATACAGTACGCTACTTATAATTTAATATCTAAATTACCTCCGCCAATAAATCATCATTAGGATACCTAATACGAAAATAATTTACAAATTATAACTGCTTGCGATGTTTACTTTATTGTGTTATTTGTAACATCTATATATTATTATAGCACCGTAGAAATAAGGTTTTAGAATTTATGTTGTAGATTCAAATCCTGTAGAGACAGGAAGCCTAGACTTAAGAATATGAATTCCATTCCAATTTCCGATACGTTGCGTGTTGAGTGACGGAAAACAAAAATAAACTAAATATGTAAAAAAAATATGTAATACTATGTAAAATAAACTAAATAAGTAAGACAAAAATAAACTATATATGCCACCAGGTTGGAATCGAACCTAAAACCATCACAGGTAATTGCTTTTTAGACAGCTTTTAGATTTTTGATTTGGCCACAAATCAATTATTTTTAAGTTAGCTAAGCAGAGAGAACCTTATCTACCTAGCTTGGATAAGCAGAGAGAACCTGGTAACCTAGTGTTACGACGTAAGTTTTACACGCGAGAATTCAGTGAATAGGATTTGTTAGAATCCCTTAAATAAAGTCACTCAAAACAAACTATACACACAAACATGTTACACAAACAAAGAGAACACAAAAATTATAACATTACAACAACCCTTTCATAGTTTCCGCGCGCATTATCCTTGAATGTGTAAAAAATTCACGTCCACCGTGCGCAGGCGCATGCAAGTATATAAACGCGGTGTGATTTCTAGCAGGCATCAGTCACTTGTTCTGTGTGATATCCTCAACATGAAATTCTTGGTAAGAATTTTGTTTTTTAATACAATAGTTAGTTTATTAATAGGTAATTGTAAAAATAAAGAAATTTAATATTGAAGTCGTCGTGAGCAATGACACTAGCTCTGACTATAAACGTGACGATTGTGGGTTCGATCTCCACTGGGGGTAATTAATTATATAGATTTTTTTATTCTGGTAACGATAAAAAGCGCGGCGTTGAGCTCCGCCACTCAACACATAATGTTTTGAAACATGGGCGGATCAAGTAAGGATCATAGAGTCTTCACAATATGATATCTTTGTATATCGCACTAGCTACAACGTGAAGCAAAAAAACATTAATTATTTTTTTTCCAAAGCTTAGAAACCGCAAAAAAATAATAAATTAATGACAATTAATTTTAATTTATGTGAGAAATTAATAAATTTAGTATAGAGATGAATATCTTGAAAAAATATAATTTAATAGCCATTTTAATTTCCATTAATCATGCTTGTGATATTGAATGTTGAATTTTTTGCATAATATTTTTTTTACATTATTTAAGTTTTTTAAAAAAAATACAATATTTATTAACATTAACATATACAATAGACCTTTCCTAGATTTTCCTAGAATACAAATTTACATTTTAAAAATAGGTCATACGTAACCAAGACTAACAAAAACTATAGAAATATACCTACAATAACATTTTTTTAACTTTTCTATATCCCGCAAATAGCAAATGAGACAGAGAGAACATAAAGTTAATACACTCCGTTAATAACGCACCCAATTTTCCAGAATTTGCGTGCTAAATAGCTTAACTCAACGCAGCACTTTGTCCTAAAACCAGAGTAAACAAATGAAAAAATATTTTTTAGAATAAAATAAACAAATTAATTATTAATGAATACTAATAAATAGCATAAACGAACAATAAGAAAACACTATAATAATAGTAGATATCTTTTGTTATAAAAATAATGCAATTTAGTACAAATAACCTATAGTACTAATCAATAGCGGTTGTTTCATTGTCTTTGAAGGATATTACGGCATCCACTAATTATCCATGACTGACTCACTGGCGGTCAGATTGAAATTTAAATAAAGCTTCGTGGTACAGTAGGACAGCATCTAACTGTAAACGTGATGGTTATGGGTTCCATTTCCACTTGGGGCAATGAAATTATATATATATAATTTAAATATAATCATATTTAAATTGTTATCATCGCTGCTCCGGTAGCGCGGCGTTGAGTAACGGCAATCAACAAAATCTCGTAATTTGGGTGAAAAGTGAAAAACAGAGTGTCCTTACACAAAGTTTCCTCTGCGAGGGTTCCAATGCGATAAAAAGTGTGAAGAGCAAGAGTTAAGGCTATATTCTAAAAAGCTGCAAGATCTGGCTGTAGTTGACTTGTGGCAATATTTTTAACCTCACCATGGATTTTGTTTTCAAAGATTAGCAAAGAATCTATATACTCGTAGTTCATTCAATAACGAGAACAATATAAACAGCTTACTTATTTAAATAAGAGCTCTAATATTACATTTTCTAAGAAGAGAATTATATTTTTTTTTATATATATATACTTTTTTTATATAAAATTGCTGAATTGAATGAATAAATCACTAACAAAGTCACACAAAAACAGTTTATTTCCTTTTTTATCTCAATAAGATTCTGATACTTTTTTTGCTTATTTTTTTACTATTAACATTTCAATAAAGAAACTATAAATAGTGCAAATGCGAGGTAACTACGAAATTTTAATTTAACAACAATTACGTCTTAGAACGTTAATTTGAACGAGTTATAAGAAACTAATGAATAAAAATACAAAAAAAAAGTTTTAACCGAAAATTTAAACAACATCCTAACTGTGATTACCATTAATTAATTATTTACAAATTAATTAAAGTTCACTTTAATTACTACGAACTGATTACAAAAGAGGAAGGGATGAACTCCGGTTTGACAGTCGGTTAGAAGGAAACTTTCCGAAATATGTTTTTTTTTCAAACAAGATAAAAAGTTCGTTGATAAAATAAAATAATTGCGTGACCACAGCTATTTGGTCTACATTTCCTTTGTTTTTATATTAAATCCTACCAGAAAACGAAATTTTTTTTTTAATAAATTAATTAATATTTTTTCTTGATTTTTGCTTAATAGCGTACAAGTATATTTAGAAATTATTTTTATTGGAAACCTGACGTTTCTTGCCGTCTTTTCGGAATCTCAAAAAAAATGTTTATTACTAAATATACGCGATTATTTTCGTTTTTATTATTTCATTAATTATATAAAATATATAAAAATCTCTAAAATCAAATGTCTTATAACTGAAAATCTATATGTAAACAAAATATTTCTTTGACAGATCGTAATCGCCCTCGTCGCCGCAGCGGTATGCGCTGAAGAGGCTAAGAAGACCGAGAAGCGTGGTCTATCCGGACTGGGCTATGGTGGACTTGGTTACAGTGGAATCGGCTACGGTGGCCATGGGCTCGGCTATGGTGGTTACGGAGGCTATAGCGGTTACGGAGGATACGGAGGATATGGTAAGAATTTTCAATCATGCAATTTACTTTTAAGGTTATATTTGGGACAGCAGACAACAACAATTTAATTTAGTAGTTTCATTTCAATATTGACGTCGATCATATAAACGCTACTTTATGTCAAGAAGGAGAAATAATAAACCCCAAAACCCATAGTTAATAGTTCAGCTTTTAAATACTTAAAACAGCATTTTGACTCTATTAAAATTTGATATAACGCAATCTTGATAAAACTTCCATGGACCATCTGCAGTTCAGGGAAAGTTTAAATTGACCAAAGGCGTTCCGTTCACGTCTCGAAGCGTGAGAAGCGTTCCTAGTTCCTTACTATTTTGCATTCAGTGGTTTGCGGGTGATTTTCTTGAAAATTTTACCGTTCGAAGAAAATTTCCCGAGTAAGTTCTTACGATTGAGTCTAACATTCGTTTTGAAAATCTACTTCCAATTCCGATATTGTGTTAAACTTAGATGGAAATTTGTTTTAGTTTGTTACTGAAATTGTTTTTTTTTGTTTTTTGTATTTAAACGCAATCGTTGTGAGTTATTATATGAGTAGTAGAAACTAGTATATACTAGAGTGGGGGAAATAGGAATTAATCAGATGAGACGCGGCGTTGAGTTCCCCCAGTCAATTCAATTATCGAGAGTAAAATAGGAAACGGAATATCTTTACACCATTGTTATCTACTTGCCTTGCCATATGGGAAAAAGCTTTAAACTGCTAATTTGCTAAAACACTACTGTCAAAAATTCTTTAGCTTACAAATATTTAATTCAAAACCCAAAACCCAATTCTTTTTTATTCACATAAGAAATTTAATCAAAATCGAAACCCTGTCCCCAATCTTGTTTCAAATAGAACCTTAATTTGTTGTTAATTCGAAGCAATAACGAACGAGCTGAACTTGCTAAATCGAATAAGAGACTCTCCGATTAAACTTTGAACTGTCGTATAAATTGCACAATTCTAGAACAAACAAAGGATACGTAAGAGCAGCATTAGCAATGCAATAAAATAGCTGTAAGCCGTGGAATCATTGTGAGAGATTAATAGTGAAGAGCGTTCGCTTCTAATATCCATTATCTTAGTAAAAGATATCATATACAACATTTTGATTACAAAGTAATATAAAAATTGACATATATTAACACTATATAAAAATTATTATTACATTAATACCGTCATCGGGTAGTTACTGTTAGTTACCTAGGTAGCTCTATGTAATTATTTTATCTAGAACTGATTTTGACGAAACTTAGAGTGCTCCCTTATTTGGATTACACCAACTCTCTCTAGATATAGTAATTTTCTTGCGAATTTTTTGGACAAAAATTTAGAGGACATGCTTAGAAACTCGCAACCTCCTTTATATAAAGTCGGTTAAAAACAAAACCAACACGTCATAAAACATCTCACTCATACAACTCCCATACAAACCAGACAACAGTATGTCAAAACGTACATTACCAGTTAATTTCATCCACTTAGTCTACATACAAAATGTCTTGAGTCTACCAGCATTTATCTTGAGGCAATAAACACTTGCTCCTCAGCCCCTGTCTCTTTAGAAACAACCCTTAGGTGATGTATACATGTTTAAATAACCACGATGATTAAGGCCAACTGTTGGTTACATGACCTTAATTACATATGGACTTGTGAATGTAGTACTGAAAATGTCTTACAGAATGGTTTAAGGATTTTCTGATGTTGCTTGATGGTTAATAATAATATTAAATCAGCTTCACGCTTTATCCCGCACACAGTACGGTAGGCTGAGGGAACTTAGTGTTACAGTGTACACTCCGTTCTCCACTTTCCCCGCTTTGCCTCGATACTAAAGCAAAGAAAAGCATATAAATTTAAATAAATATTTCATTTCCCCGAGTGGGAATCGACCCTACAACCAATAGCTCTTACATTTTGTGCCCCTCCGCCACGACTAGCTCAAATATTAAATAATAATATTGTATTTTTTACATCTAAAAGAGCAACTGTTGAACTGCTTTACGAGCGGGTGGAAGCGACATGTTCATTGGACCATTCAAAATTGCTCAGAGAAGTCCACTTGAGCTGAGAAAATTTAGAATTTGAATTTGTATATATTCGTGATACCATAGAATAGTAGTGGGGTTCGATCGACACTCAGGGTAATGCTTAACATTAATTATCTCTTAATTCCAGTTAAGTGTTTTAAAGTACGAATACATTATTTAATCGTACATAACTAAAAAAATGGCTGAAGGCCAAGTGCGAGTCTTACAGGTAGACCAACAGACAGACCGTTTTACCCTTTAGATACGGACCCTAAAAATAAAGAACGAAACGATACATCTCTAGGCTCTTACTTTACTTCTTTCTCTTTGCCTCTGTGAATGAAAAAAATAACTAAAAATCTTGAATTACTAAATAATCTATTTGGGACATTCCTTCAAACAATATAATTCACACGACGACGTACAATATCACTAATTGCCAAGTACATATATAATTTGATGTGTTTATCTTGTCGATTGCCAGTCAGTGTCACAGGGCATTATACGAATACGGCGAACGTGGGAATATGAAAATACTTGACACACATACGGACAGCATAATTATTGTAGTAATGAATTTCCTTATAGCCAAGGCGTGGGTTTGACTAAAAATTGTCAACAATATTAGGTTTTTAAGTTAGTGTTATTTTTTTAATATATTTTTACGAGAAAATGAAAATATTGAAAATTAAGGCCAGTCGTGGCACTGGGGTAACTTGCGACTGTAAACTCTAAAGATTGTGAGTTCGATACCCCCTTGAGGAAAAAAAAGAACAATGCAAAATAAATATTAATTATTACTTATTATTAATTAAATTTAATAAAAAATAATAATTAATATTTAGTACTTATTATTATAGGAAATAAAAATATTAACTGAAGGATTTTTCCAACAAAACAACAATAGTCACGCAATGTGAACGCAAGTAATACTTTTTTTTGTTAAAAAGTGACCTTAACATTGAATTCGATCTCGGATCCGTCACGCTCGTTCGGTTTCGATTACGATCTAAATCGGTTAACAGAATCATTGGGCTATGAATGACCAGATTTTTTTATAATCGAAAAATTTTACTTGAAACATTTAAGAACTTATTCGTGTTGATCGTCTCTTTTACAAATTAGGTAACAAATTATTTAGCAGAATTATTAAGTTTAAATTACTATTAGCTTAGTGCCACTGCAGTATATATATAGAGAAACAATGTTTTAAATTAAATGTAATGTACCAGACATTAAATATAATTATATTGTAATACGCTTTCATTAGCTCGACTTGTTACTTTGTAACAATGGAATAAAATCTTTAAACTGAATTTGACCGACTTATAATAATTGTGGCAAATTGTGAAGGCTAGCCACTCCAGAAAATGGAGATCGGAGTGTTTTAGCACTAAATTCCCTCTGCTTTCCCGTGTGCGGGATATAGCGAGAAGCTGTATTATATATAATAATTGTTACTGTATATACCTTACTTAAGCTGATGTGTCTGTGGAGTAACTTATCTGCAGGTTTAAATAGAAAAAGCGAAAAAAAAGCAAACATTTTAATTATTTACAACTGTCAACAGCCGCCCCAGTAGCTGTCAGCAAGGTGTCATACACCACTGCCCATGGAGGTTACGGCGGATACGGCGGATACGGCGGATACTCCGGCGGATACTCTGGCCTTGGTAATTGTCGTGACGAAATTATAAATACTAGTGTAGCTCATTATGTTAAAACAATTTATTATTACTTTAAACAGTTGAAAGATAGTAAATAGAAGAGATGAAAATCCTATATATTTTTTTACCTCATGAAATATTATTTCATATCGATATTGATTGATATTCATTTTTAAAAGTATATAAAAAATAATAATTTTTCTGTAAACTTTAATTTTTCTGTGAAACCAGCCCAAAACTATATTTCCTTTTTTTGACTTTGTCTAAATGAAAAATATCTAAACCCAGCTATAGTGATAATCTGACAAATTTAACTATTATCTATAGTCTACTTCTATATTTAAATACAGTCTACTTATATTTTCTAATAACGTTCGTCTTACAGGCGGTTATGGAGGTTACGGCCATGGTGGTTACGTTAGCGCACCTTTAGTCAGCGGCCATGGTGGTTACGCCGGATATGGCGGATACGGACTTGGCGGTTACGGAGGATACGGACTTGGCGGTTACGGAGGATACGGACATGGCGGTTACGGTGGACTCGGATACTATGGACATCACTAAGCTACCTCTGCCTCTGTTCTCAAAATTGTGTTCATTTTAACTAATACTCTATAATAATAGGCCGTTGATATTGATATATTAATGTTAGGAGCGTCCCATGACAATATATTTTGTATTTGTATAACACCTTGTACCTTCTCCTAATTAAATATTTATGTGATATTTTTACAACGAACTTTTTGTCAACATTTTGTAAATATGTAATAAAAGTTATATTATATTACTTATTTTTGTGTTTTTCTACTATACACACATACACACTTAAAAGGAACAGAACACACACACAGAATAGCCAGAGGAAATGTAGTGATAAGACACGACGTAGGTAAGTATGTACGTACACGTACTTTATCTTACCAAAGAGGGGAAACGAGCGAGAATAGAACTCACAACCGTCGCGCTTACAGTCCAACGCTGTGCCACTGCGGCACAATCATCTCTATCCTATATTTATCATATAATTTTTCATATTTACTAAATCTTTAGGAAAAGAGGAAAAGTGTTTGATACTAAAGTAAAGTGGGGGCGTTAGTTCCCAAAGGCACGGTTACGAGTATGAAATATTGTTCCTTAGTTACATTTGCTGCTTTCTTCGCTTCTCTTAGAAACATTATGTTATAAGTGTTCAAGATTAATGGAGAATATTATTTAACGCTTTATATAGGAAATATGTTAGTTTATTTCTTATCTAATACTATTAAGGCTGTTGCTACGGTTGTAAGTTCGATTCCCACTGGCACTTCCTTGGAACGCACTTCCTTCCATGGAAGGCAATTCCTTCTCCGCAAGGAAGTGCCTTCATACTAGATTTCCTATGCCTACCGTGCTATGTTGGAAAAATGTGAAGAATTTTTATTTAGTAACGAAGCTGTTACAAGAAAAAATCTGTTGATCATATGTTTTAAAATTTGATTCCCTCCCTACCTGTTTTAGTAACTTGAAATTTGGCGTGCACTTTACGCTGTATCCCGTACATATCAGGGTAGGCAGAGGGAACCTGAGAACCTAGTGTCCTCCATTTCCATTACGTCACTTCCGTTTTCCACATCCCGCTGAATAGATGAATCATTAAGTGTTGAGTGGCGGAACTCAACGCCGCGCTGTACTTTACCAGTACAAAAAATTATATATAAAATAATAATAATAAACATAAAAAGGTAAAAAACTATATAAATCAGTTATCTATTTTCAACATTAAGTGGGCTTAAAGCATCTCAGCTGCGATGGCGGAAACATTTACACGCCATTACGGAGCCATGAAATATTGCTTCTTAGTCTCACATTTACGGCTTTCTTCTTCGCATTTCGTTATTATTTCTTAAAATATTTTATATCTATGTTCTATTTCACAAACGAATTAAATCGAAGTTTATTGAATGTGTGTTTTAAAATAGAATTTAAATTTTGTATTAAAAAATAATCCTCAAAAAAATATAGATAGACATACATATATAGATATACATATGTAGAATATTTCAAAGTCCTATCTATGAAAAAAAACAGCAACTCTAGAGTATTTTACAGTCAAATGAAATGAAAAGTTGAAACTTTTCACCTTTTATTAGTGATGTCTAAAATATTTTCATGGATTGTGGGTTTGATTTTCACTTGAGGGAATAAATTATTTTCATTTCCCTGCTCTCGTTCAACTAAGTGCCGAATTAAGTTTACCGCAATTCAGCAAATCATTTTGTGGAGAACGGAGTGTCTAGACACTAGGTTCTATTTGTATACTCTATGTGACACACCCGTACAGTATAAATCTAAAAAATTATTACTTAAGTCAATACAATTTAAACTAAAGAAATATACAGAACAATCCTTTCATCGTCTTAACTATTTATCCTACAACACTTTCCACTTCAAAAACCAACGCCATAAGGGGTATTAGCATAAATGAATTATTGAGCATGCAAAATAACGGCACGAAACATGTATAATTCAGAAACACCCGAACTTTAGGTGCCACAAATGTAGTGAAACTGCGACTGGGTATCTTTAAAAGAATCAAAGAATCTTACAGATGTATATATAGAAACATATATTTTTAAGGCAAAAACGACTGTTGTGGGTTTGACTCCCACTCGGGGAATTAAATATTTAATATTTTGCTTTGGTAACGAGGCAAAGCCCAGCATTGAGTTTCGCCGATCGACACGCAATACCTTAAAAATATATTTACCGGTCTGTTTGTTCCAAGTGAAGAGTTGAATTTTGCTGTTCTTAAGTATTTTCAAACTTTAAATTGATTTAATAGTGCATTGAATAACAAATTGAGTCTATAAATACAAAAATAATGTGTAGCGCCTGAAAAAAAAATCATAGCACTTCATTTTACGTATATATTGCCTAAAAATACACGCAGGCGCTAGCAATTACAATTTAATATGATAAACAAATATTATGAAAAATCTGCAACGTCGTGCATATGTAGGGAATACGAAATACATGGTAATTACCATGTGACGTTGGATGTTTGCCAAAAGTAATTTCCTTTTAATTCTAGCCAAGCATCCATATGGGGGGTTGCGCTTTATAAATAGGTACAGTTGGTGTCGCCCATTTCTCATAAAGCTCGTTAAAATAACGTGAAATATACATTCATTATTCGTTGTGGTCCACAATTTTTTAGAGTACCCTCTGTTCATCCTAACATAGTTGTTTTACTTAAATGTGAGTAATGGAACGTGAGTTTTCGTTTAAATCAAATGTCAGGCAGAACTAATGTATTTTTTTTAAAACTAGTAGAGAATGGAGAACCAGGTTATAGACAATGGAGAATTAATTTATCCATTTTCATCTACAAAATTATTCTTTGGAGGTAAACATGACAGGTGGATTCAATTCCCACTTGAGGAAATTAAATATTCAAAATTTTTACTTCTCATTTCTTCGTGGCGTTGAATTCCGCCACTCAACACGTCCAGAATACGGTGGAAAAGTGAAGAGCGAAATGTCTGACACTAAACTCCCCCTGCCTAAAGCGTAAAGCTGAAAAAAGATTTACCTATATAAATATACTTCAATCTTTATTGCTTAATTAAATTTCAAGAGCTTGAGAGGTTGTGCTAAGTAAAGGGTTGATAAATTACGGTCACGGTATTTATTCTGTTTAAAATATATGGCGACAATTTGTTTAGGCCATAGGGGTGCGAGACAGAAGTCTTTGGTAATAAGCTATAGTTGCCTATTTATTTATGATTTCTTGTTCATGAAATAAACAGAATAAAGAAGTTATTTTTTTATTTCCTTTTTTTATATTTAAAAAAAATAAGTGGGGAATTCGACGCATATACCTAATAGTAATGCTCATATATCCTATGATTTTTTCCAAGCTTCATTTAACTTGCCTTTGATAAATTTGATCCACGGCCCTTCGCAGTTCATACTGAATGACTGACACACAATGCACTACCGTCACTGAAACTACGCGGCGTATAACGCCGACATTTGGCAGGTGGCGTTCCTTGAGGCCTTATAATTCCCGAAAAGAAAGTTACGGGCGGTCACTTGTTATATTATTTTAATAGGCTTAATTGAAGTACCTACCTACCTACTTCTTAATTGTACAAGGTTTGTGTCTAAGCTCAGTCGGGTCGTATTTGTATTTAATTAATGTATTCATTTACCAGTCTACGCAAAAATTGAAGTAAACTCCAAATCGGGGAAAAAATATTTGTTTTCTCACTCTAAGTAACAAGACCAAACACGCAATGTCGAAAATTTGGCAAAAAGTAGGGAAAAGGGTGACCTAACGCTAGGTTCCCTTCGTCTACCCTACTATATGCGGGATACAGCGTGAACCTAAAAAATATTAGTAACATAAATATTGTTTTATCAACAAATATAAAGTTATATTCAGTAGTGATAATAAAATTTCCTGCAATCAGTGCTGGTGTTTACCGCGGCACCCGCTGCAATGCGATATAGACTACGCGTTAGAGCTACTAAACCAGCGTTAATAGTACTATGGCAGTGTTTTTTTTTGTAAATATAAAAAAACGACTAGAGACTAAAGTTGAGGCCAGTCGTGGCGCAGGGTCACGAGGGTCCAACTGTAAAACGCGACAGGTTGTGGGTTCGATTCTCATTCGGTTGATGCAATTGTTTTATATTTTTATTTTCTGGCTCTGGTAACAAGATAAAGCGTTGAGTTTCAGCCCTCAATACGTAATGCCTCTAAAATTTGGCNTATCTATATATATAAAATCGAAAGGTCACTCACTCATCACGAAATCTCAGAAACTACAAGTGCTAGGAATCTGAAATTTTGCATAGGAGTTACTTATAGGAGGTAGGTGCTCGCTAAGACGGGAATTTGTAATATTCGACTTCTAAGGGGTTATTTTTGGGGTTGAAAGTTTGTATGAAACTTCGTTACTAATGACATTTGTCTTTGTCATTCGTTACTAAATGCTAGGAGTCTCAAATTTTGCATAAACGTCACTAGGACGTAGCCATGGAGACAGAAATTAATAATAACATAGTTCATGCGGGTGAAACCGCGAGCGGACCGCTAGTACTTTATATAATCTACCAGACAAGAAACCCCAGTTTCCAAGGTCATTAAAAAAAGTAATGGAAAATAATAAGCAAAGTGACTTATCTTTATGTTTCCTTTGCCTTGCCCTTAAAAATACTACAAAATGCAATTTTCATGATTTAAAAACTTTCTTCGTAGCCCACGAGGGGAATCACTACAACCTGCACCGCAGCAAATATTAGAATCAGACATGTTTCCTCATAAACTAGTATATTTATACTTCTCTCAGTTTAATCGTGTTTGATATTCAACATTGTACTAAAGAAAACATACTGTTAAGTTCTTATATTGTTATAATTTTGCTTATTATTTTATTATTCTTTATTTCTATTATGATATATACCTACTTAATAAAGAGAACCAGGACATGAAATACTTAATATTTTTATTTCCTCGGTAAGGAGGCAAAGAGCGGCGTTAAGTTCCGCCACTCAACACGCAATGACTCCAGAATTCGGCGGAAACTAGAAAACGTAAGTGCCTTAATGGCTTCATAGTGTCTTAAAACTGTTCACTCCCGGGTACAGTCTACTTACCATTTCCTTTCTCAAATTCTACTTCAATTTTGTTTTAGTTTCACGTATTAGAGATAGAAACACAGAGAGGATCTGGTATCAAATCACTCAGTTCTTCGAGTTCAACGCTGTGTTTACTCTATTCTCTTACTAATACATACTGCATTACCTAAAACTATCTGTACCTATCTGTAATATAAATATTTAACATACCAAAATATTTCCTTGGGAAAATATTAAATTTATTAAATAACTCAAAGTCAATTTTGCTTTCGACGAAAGAAGTAGACGAGGCAAACGAAGCTCTTATAAATAAAGTTTCTGAAGCAGTACCACTTTGCGAATCTTAGGTCAAAACGCTACTTATTAAAAATATCAAATGCAACGGTAGCTTTAACAAATGCTATGTTAAAGTATGAGTGGCGGTACTCAACGCCGTACTATGTCGGCTTACCAGACTCCCCGAGTACGGAACAAACTCACAAACGTCAGGCGCTGTTCCCCTAAGCTTCGACTGACCCAATGACTATAATGTAATTTTTTTTTGCTTCACGCTGTATCCTCAACATAGCATAGGCAGGTGGAACCTGGGAACCTGCTAGGACACTCTGTTGCCATTATAATACTTCCGTTCCACATTTTCTGCCGAATTTTCGAGGCATTGTGCGTTGAGTGGCGGCACTAAACGCCGCGCGCCTGTAATGGTACATGATTATTATACTTATCATTTTAAGGTCATTATGGCGTAGAGTCATAAGGTCTGACTGTAAGAGTGTGCAATTGTGGATGCGATCCCCACTCAAGAAATTGATTAATGTATGTCCTGTAATTTTTTTTTTTATGTTGAAACTTAATTGGATTGTGTGATATTATATTTCTGTTTGTTTCCCTAATAAAATATAAATATAAATAAATAAATAAATATAAATTATTTACCTTAATTCATTTTTTTTTTTCGTTGTAATGTTTTAATACAAAAAAAACCAAATTGTGTTGATATAACAGAGTGCATTAATTAAATTAATATATCCATCAATCATTATCATTTATCAAAATCGGTACACTGGTTTAACAATTGCAAGGGAACAAAAGAACAGACATACATACATAAGCGTCAAAGACATAACCCTCCTCGAGGGCTTCGGTTTCGATTAAAGATATTTATTAACCATACTTAGAATAAACCTATTTTGGCATATTTGAAAAATAATATTAAGACTTAAAAACTTTAAACTTACGCCCGGCTCCAACGTCAAATTTGCCGCAACCCTCAAAAATGTAGATGGCATTTAGAGGAGCAACTTAAATTGGTATCTCGTTGTGCCCTCGACGTGACGTCTTACCCCACAATATTCTCAAGATTGCTATTCCTGCTGCTGAAAAGATAAAAGAGTACGCTTTTACCGTTTAGCCTGAGTGAAGTTTGTTTGTTAAGAAATATTCTTTGTGTGTTTCTTTTAAAGATTACTTTATATATTGTAATCCTATTAATATTATAAATGTTAAAATTTTATATACGCTTTTCTATGATAATTAAGTCAGTCGCCATTAATATATTACATATTTGGTATAATAATTTATAACCGACTTTAAAAAAAGTTTATCCGCTCGATGACCCAATATGTGAAGGATGGATGATGACGATGACCAAATACAAAAATACATATGTGAAGGATGTCCTATTTAAATGAGATTTATGATTTAATGTAAGGAGAAGTCGGAGTTTCAACTAAATCGGTTAAAAGATTTTGAGATATCCACGTATTCCGTTTTTAAGCCTGGTCTTCAGCGAAAGCGGAGCAGGCCAGTTAAAAACTACCTTGAACTCAGAATACACTACACATTTGCATTTCCACAAATAAATAGTGGGAAGAAAAGACAGAGAGAACAAAAACAGTTGAAATGAAATCGCTCAGTTCCAGGGAGCGGGGCGAAGTAATTACAAAATACGAAACTCTATGTTGGTGGAAATCTGAACCTATTCTATTTACAAGAAGTCCCGCCTAAGCTTAATCCTTTCATTTCTCTTTCCTGATGGAAACCGGGCTTTAAATTTATTAAATTACTTTTAATCCACAGATCAAATGTACAGATTTGAGGCCGTCATGGCGCAGCGGCACAAGGGTGTGACTGTAACGCGACGGTTGTAGGTTCGATCCACACCCGAGGGAATGAATTATTATTTATTAATATTTTCATTTCTTCGCTCTATCACCAAAAGCCAAAGCCTGGCGTTGAGTTCTGCTACTCAACATGCAATTCCTCAAAAATTTGGCGGAAAGTGGAGAACAGAGTGTCTTAATTAGGTTCCCTCTGCCTATCCAGCTGTGTGAGATACAGCGTGAAGCTGATTTCCAAATGTACAGATTTAACTTAACTTGTCAAAATTTAATAGTTTCCTTGACATTCTAATTGCATATTGAAACTAGCAAGATAGATAACCAGATGTATAACGCGGAGTGCCCTACATATTGTGAATACGAAGCGCCTGACGAGTATTTATTGTACGTGATGTGAACATGCTGAATCGATGTTTAGCTAAAATAAATAATAAGAATTTAATTTAGCATTAAATCTTATCTTTTAGTGGATAATGGGGAAAAGAGTGTCTGAACATCAGGTTCCCAGGTTCCCTCTGCCTACCTCTGCGTATCTCATACGTGAATATAATTTAGCATTACGCTGTATACCGTATATAATAGGACTAGCGGACGCGCGCAGCTTCACTTGCGTATTTAAGGGTGAATTCTAATAACCCATGAAACATGTGTTCAATGAAATATTTTTAAGAGTCTAAATTTCAAATTTTATAAAAATCGATGGCGATTTAAAAATTCTTCCATACAAACTTTCAACCCCTTATTTGCACCCTTAGGGGGTGAATTCTAGAAAACCATGAAACATATGTTCAATTAAATATTTTTAAGAGTCTAAATATCAAATTTTATAAAAATCGGTGGCGATTTAAGAATTTTCCCATACAAACTTTCAACCCCTTATTTGCACCCTTAGGGGGTGAATTCTAGAAAACCATGAAACATGTGTTTAATTATATACGTTTAAGAGTCTGAATTTCAAATTTTATAAAAATTGGTGACGATTTAAAAAAAACCTATACAAACTTTCAACCCCTTATTTGCACCCTTAGGGGGAGAATTCTAGAAAACGATGAAACACGTGTTCAATTAAATACTTTTAAAAATCTAAATTTCAAATTTTATAAAAATCGGTGCCGATTTAAATTTTTTTCCATACAAACTTTGAACCCCTATTTCACCCCTTTAGGGTTAAAATTTTTCAAAATCCCTTCTTAGTGGATGTCCAGATTACGAAAGTAAACATCTGTCCAAATTTCACGTTTCTACGCACAGCGGTTACGGCTGTGCGTGCGTCTTACCTCAGTCAGTGAGGACAAGTCCTTTTATATATATATAGATAAGTAAAAAGAATCTGGAATTAAGACACTCCATGCCCCATTTTTCGTCACATTTTTCAGACATTACGTGATGAGTGAACTCAACGGCGTCTCGCAAACCATTAGATGCTTACCGCTGCGCCATGATGGTCTCCACATTAAATCCTCCTTGATCCTCAGTTTAAATGTCTTAAAAGTATATTATATCGATATAAGGTGTCACATCTCTAAACAGTGCAAGGCACCGCAATGGACGATGCAATCTCCATTCAGAAGCGCCGACACCGCGAACTCAACGCGCGCTAATGGCAACACTCACTTATCACACTGGGGTCCATGCTATGGGCCCCAATTTGCTGAAATATATTATATGACTATATACTTATATAGGAATATTCTATAATATTGATAAATTGTAAAAAATATATATATAATGAGGTTTATATCAGGGTTGGGTATTTGCATAAATTAACTAAATTTATTTCTCTGTAAATAAGAGTTTATATTATAATAAATATTATTAAAAGTATAATTACAATATTATGTACAAACGTAGCAAGTTACCTGTAAATAACAGAAACTATACAATTAAAATTAATTATTCGTCTCTCTCTTTTATCCAATCTGCTTTGGTTTATAGTTATTAATCGTATATAGCTTTTATCTTCACACGTTTGCACTTTTTTATTCCTTTGACGTGGCTGTCAATTAATTATAGACATCTGATGGGTGTCATAAAGAAGGAACACTATATTTAAAGAGAGTAAATTTTCTTTACATATATATATTGTTATTTATGTCAAAAATAGAACGAGCTTTTTAATGAGCTTTCCTAAGCGTTCATTTCGAGGTCGAATAAACAAAATATTGGTACGAAAACAAAGGCATTTCTTGTAAAAAAATTAAACAATTAATTGTACCCAAGCAATTAAGATTCGGCTTAGATAGGCTATTTTTAGGCCCCTTCCGCTTTACTATAAAAGGGCGGATGATTGTTTATTTTTTTATTACAAGAAAGTCTACACTGATATTGATCAAGTTCACCCTCATTTTAATATTGCACATAAGAATCAAACCTGCGACATAATAATAAAGAAACAATAATCATTTTTCGTCGTTTTCATATCTCAATCATTCTGATAAGGACTTTTCGTTATTTTCTTCAAGATTCTGATAACGTTATGCTTTTATAGTAAGTATAAACTTGGCCCAACTTTCAAGTGCTGTGGAGGGCGGAAGTTAAGTAGCAAGTAGGGCGTGAGAAGAAATATAAGGTAAAGAGACGAGATGAACAATGGAAATTAAATACTTACTAAGTAACACTAGGACAATGTTATTAAGGTTTTATAAGAATAATAAAAATAAAAATTAAATTAAATCAGCTTCACGCTGTATCCCGCACACAGCAGGATATACAGAGAGAACCTAGTGTTAAGACACTCCGGTCCCCACTTTAAGTTGAATTCTGGAGGCATTGCGCGTTGAGAGGTAAAACTCAACGCCGCGCTTTACTTCGACACCAGAGCGAAAAATGAAAATATAAATTTAAATAAATAGGGATATAGCGTGAAGCTAATTTAAGTTATTCTTTTAGTTCAAAATGTCAGGAATAAAATGGAACCTTTTAATAGCCCCGAATGAAAATCGAACCCATAACCGTAGCGTTTACAGACTCACGCTTGTGCCCCTATGCCACTACGGCCGTACATATAATATAGTATAGTGATATAATATACTTGTATATCAACTACGTCATAGTAACATTAAATATTCATACATAAATATTATATACGGTACACCGCTTGCTTGCTCTCAATTTCATTGTATCCGTGTCCCACAAATCAAATATGGCAGAAAAGGTAGAGGGAACCTAAAGTTATGACAACCGTCGCGCTTGCAGTAAGATCTTGTATTTGGCGAAGTGATTTTGTGCTCAACTGGCACGCTCGGAACGCCATAATAAAAAGAACAGAACAGAACAGAACAGAAAATCCTGTATTTTAAAATTGTATAAGAAATAAATAAATCAGCTTGACACTGTATCCCGCACACAGCAGAGGGAACGTAGTGTTAAGACAATTTGTTCTCCACTTCCAGCCGAATTCTGGAGGCATTGCGTGTTGAGTGGGAAAACTCAACGCTTCACCTCGATCCAGAGCGAAGAAATGGAAGTATAAATTTAAATAAATATTTCATCTTCTCGAGTAGGGATCGAACCCACAACCAGTCGGTTTTACAGTCACACTTTGTGCCCCTGCGCCACGAGTGGCATCAATGAAAAAGACTTTTATAAAATCATTTATTCAATTGTCAAGCCTCTAAAGTATTAATTTAAAAGTTCTCAACGCTAAAAGACTAGCGTAACGTTTATACTACAGTATAAAAGTGTTGAAATAGTCGCGAAAGTTTCAAGAGAAAAACGCTCCAGCTTAGAAGGGAAACTAGTTCCAAGAAATAAGCTGATGTAAATGAGCTGGTCGAGGAATTTTAAATAAAATTTGAATAATATTTCACATTCATGCACTCTACTCTAGAACACTCTCTGGGTTGTCTGCATAACTACATTAAGAGGATTTTTTTGCTTATTTATTATATTTTTCTTATTTTTTAGAGATTGAAATAGACTTGCTTTTTGAAAGTACCCATTTACTATCGAGCTGGAAAAACTGCTGCAGGTGCATACCTGGTGCACATCTGAATGGAATGGCATCATTCCATTCAGATGTGACGCATGAAAGAAAGTTTCTACGAATCCTAGACAAGATTCGATGTGACTTTGTATATACACACAAATAAGTCTAATATTTTCATTATAACTTAATATTTATTTTCAGCATCTTCACTGTAGAGTGTGTGCTCGGCTCGGCCCCTACACTTTTCCGCTTTCGAAGATAAAGATGGCATTAATCTCCAATAGTTACCACGCAATGTTTAAAAAACTAGTTCCCTTCTGCTTGACCTTACAGAATTCCTTTCTTATAATAACATTTTACTTAAAACTTCAATTTTATTTTATTAATTAAATTATTCAAATCTGTTACACTTTTCAAGACATGACCAGACCATAGCTAAACAGAGTACTGGTACACTGATTTGCTATTAACCTATTAGTTCTATCTTTCTATCAAGGTCTATGATTTAGGCGTTCACGTCATTCAATAGAATTGTAGATAATGGATTAATTGTTATATATTTTATACAACACTAATTCCAATCGTGGCGTAGGATACAAGTGTGTGATTGTAAACGCGACTGGTTTTGAGTTCGATCCCCATTCGGAGGAATGAAATATTTATTTAAATTTATATTTGTGACGTTACAGTCTATAACCAACAGGCCTTCCTCTATAAATAGATTATCCAACTCAAAGAGGATTTTAGGATTCCGTACCTTATAAGGAATATACGGAATCTTCATATTTTCATATAACAAATTCAAAGTAATTTTCAATCATAATTTGAATAGAATTTAGAAATTTTCCATATTAAGCTTTTACTTTTGCCGTTTTGCAGTTGTAAGAACTGCTATAAAAAAATATTTTTGAATTAGGCGGTGCGTGGAGTAAGGAGAGTCATAACACGAGGCTGCTTTGCCTACTACACTAGATGATAAAATAAATAAGATTTTCCAAATTATATATACGAGTATAATTCCCACAATTTTAAAAAAAGGTTATAATCTGACGGGTTTTCCCAAAAAAACTTATTTAAATGTCCAAAAAAAACTACTGTAGGTGCACTCGCCATTTTCCTCGAAGAAAAATAAAGACTTTCTCAGCTAATTTTCTTGTTTAAATTTAACGGCGTAGAGTGTTGTCGCTAGATAAGGCTAAGCTCGACGCAGCTTTCCGCTTTCTGTTCAAATTGTTGAAGCTTATTTACACGTTTGGCTTTGAATACAGAGAGAGTATTGTCGGCTTAAAATTTTACTTTTAATTTTTTGTAAATAAATATAAATCAAATAATAATTATTTTGCAACGATAAATATTCGAACGAAAATTGTCAGATTGTCAACTTCACGCTGTATCCCGCACACAACAGGGTAGGCAGAGGGAACCTAGTGTTAAGACACTCCGTTTCTAGGTTCCCAAGGTTCCTCTGCCTACCATGCTACGTGCAGGATATAGTGTTAATCTGAAAAACACGCTTTATCTCGTTACCAGAACGAGGAAATGAAAATATTGGATACTTCATTACACCGAGTTGGAATCAAACCCACTATCTGGCACGTTTTCAGTTGTGGTCCTATGCCACAATTGAATAAGTATAAAGAAGGCGCTCATTCTCGCTCAGAAAGGATGGGAATGAACACCTTCTTTATAATACATTTCAAATAGCGAGAATAGAGAATTTTAATAAATTTTTTGCAATACAAAAAAAATATTCACATTTATTTGTATTGCAAAATTATGCATAATAAATAAAATCAGTATCCACAATTGGATATTTTTTGATTAATTTTGTATCGGGTCGACGAATGTAATTATCGGGAGCGCGGTTACATTTATTAAAACACTCGTTACTGTTGCCAATTTAATGTGGATTGGTATCGACGTAATCTACGAGTACTTTATAAATTCCGTATGGTATTTTAAAGATTTTTAAGTCACCTAATGAATTTTTACGTTGTAGATTCTACTTAGACTCTGGGGAATGAGTTTTTATTATTTTCTCCATCTTGTAACAAGACAAAGCCGTAGAGTTTCCCCACCAGACACGTTTCTAAAATTACATAATACAGCGTGAAGTTTAAAAAATATAATTACATCACTAAAACTTAAGCGAGTCGTTTGACAAAGTATCTAATAAAATTTCGACCCACGCAGGTACTTTTAAAATTACGGCCTCTTAAAAATATCCCTATATATCTACGTTTTATATCTATACTAATTATAAAAAAGGAAAAATTTAATTGAATAAACTCGATGATCTCAGGGACTATTGTACCTACTATTTCAAATTGCAAAAAAAAACTGCTTGTTAGTAAAGTCGGTCATCCGAAAAAATACATAAAAATTACATAATTTTATGAATTAAATTAAATTATTAAATTATACAGATTAATTAAAAGAAACAATAAATAGATAGACAAGTCACTATCGTTTACGCCGATCGTGCGTCTCTATCGCTTGTCTCGCGCTCTCGCTTGCACGCAGGGCTTGTGTCATACTTTTTCGTGCGTGCAGACGGCATATAAGACTATAAGGCATTATTATTCATTCATTAAGGCATTATGTATCTCATTGTATCTGCGAACAGGCCTACTTTCAGCCTACCTATGTTTAATTATTTATTTTCATTTAAACACAGACAAACCCACAATAAAAGCTAGTTAAGTTAAGTATGTATAAATTAATTCTTATTTCTAATCGTGAGAGAAATTTATGATGTCACAAAACGCCTACCGATGCGTCACGACTGTCACGTTATAAACCTGGTATGAGGTGATGACCCAGTTAGGCTTACTTAGACTTGCGACCAAGACATTTTAATAATTTATTTTAAATTTTATTTCAAAGGGTCAATATATCAAAAGCGGTACAGTCTGCCTGAAAAATTAAGATTGGGAGTCCGATTCCAATTCGGATTAAGCGGATTTGAGTTCCGTCACTCAACACAATAATTTCTGGACGTTTCCTACTTTCCGTCCAGGAAAGTAGAAAACGTGGTGTTTTAAGAATAGACGTCTTTTGCCTACCCTGCTATACTGGTAAAAGCGGGAATCTATTTTATTTATTTTTAAGTGTAATTGGGAGTCTCAGTATGACCTTTAATGGTAAAAAATATTTAAGTAATCAGCATATACTACACACGGGGGACATGTACTATTTCGATTTAATTTTATAAAATAAAACTAGTCTAAAGTCTACACTGGCAATGTAACGCTTCAATCCCTAGTATTATAATTTTACGTACGATAAAACCTATTCCTTTACTTTACGAGCATGTGCAGGACTCGAGTCACATCGAGGGGCAATTATATGGAATTAGCCTTAGCTTGAAAAGTTTATCACTTTATTAGACGCGTCAAAATGTTATTTTATTGCCGCCGTTTCAGGTGGATTTGCGTGTGTTTAAATTTAAGTATTTTTAGCTCCACGATGTATATAGCATATAGCAGGGTAGGCAGAACCTAGTGTTAAGACACTCCGTTCTCCACTTTCCGCTGATTTTTTTTTGAGGTATTGTTTGTTGAGTTGCGGAACTGAACGCCGCGCTTTGCCTTGCACCAAACCGATAAGAAATATAAATTATTATAAATTAAATAAGAAATAAAAATTATTAATAATTCATTCGCTCGAGTGCCGATCGAATTCACGCTCGTTTTTTGATACATTTAAAGATCTTTTTATTACATGACAATTATTTTTCATCATTTTCTTATATTTATTTCTTGTTTTCTAGCCAGGTTAATTTATTTTTTCATATGCATAGAATTCATATAGATATATTATATCTTTCCTTCGATATAATATAACGGAGAAAATTTTATTTTTATGGGTATTCACAATCCGTCGATTTCCCAAATATTTTATTGCACCAAAAACTGGGTCGAGTACTTGATGTAAAATTCGGTTTAGAGTCTTGTGAGGTGATGTACAAAATTTAAAGCACCTATAAAAATATACCTGTTCCTTAAACATTTCTATACATACATAAATATTACATTTATTTAATGTTGATTTCTTAGATATACTTCTTTTTTATTGAATAAATAATAAAAAAATATTGTTTTTTCTTGTGTCGTTGTTGTGCCGTGCGCCAAAAATATATTTTAATAGTTGAAAGGTGAATCTGTAATTCAGATGATGATGGCTTTCAAGTAAGTTCTATGATTTGACAAGGTTATATGATTTTCAACCAATTTCTAGGAAACTAAAAGTCATATCTTTCTCTTCGTCAATCACAATTTACAGTGTGTATTCTATTTAGCGAAGTTAAGTTTCATCAAAATCGGACTAGTCATCGGTTTTGGAGATATGAAATGAGATATACCAATCAATGTATTAATGGACTATATATATAAGATATAGATGATTGACAGGTTTTAAAATCGCTTTAATTTTTTTAAAGTTCTTTGATTTATCTCCCATATCATTGATTTCACAATTGAAAGACAGTTCATTGAAGATAACTAACACATTGTTATAATATAATTTAATGTCGTTTAGACTGTCGTGGGAGGTCTCACAATGGGAGGCGAGGTAACCGTGAGGTAACAGTGAAAGTAATTGTAAGTAATCTTATACATTAAATGATAATTGAAGGTTACGGCTATAATAAAAAATATAATTTTATTGTACTAATTAGAATTAGAATTATGAGGTCCAAACGAGTTTAGATTTTTTTTATTTATTATTTATACTTTAAATGCCTCATTTTGTACAATTTACTATTTAATACTTCCTACTTATTTAGGTGATTTCTCGCACTATTAATTTCGCTTTCGTAATATATTTTTTTATATAAAATTAAAACATATAAGGTCATCTTGAGGCCAATCTTGGCCCAGAGGCACAAGTGTCCGATTGTAAACGCGGTAGGTAGGAATATTTTGATTTCCTCGCTCTGGTAACCAGGTAAAGCGAGGCGTTCAGTTCCGCCATTCAACACGTAATGACTCGAGAATGCAGCGGGAAGTGGTAAACAGGAGCGGAGTGAGCGAGCGGAGAAGAGTGGGTGGAAAAGAGCATAGAATTGATAAAACAATAGGTATATATTTAAAAATTTAAGTAATATGTGTGAAAATTTAATTTAATTAACTGCAATGCAATCAGGAATCATGTTTCCAATAAGGCCTTAATTAAGTTTCACGTTCATCCAGCTGTCCACTTGAGGAGATAAGTTAGTGATTTTTGAAGCAACAATTAATGAAATCGCAAGTGAGTGAGATCACAAATAATATTTGTGATCATTGTAGTAGAGTGGTAGAGTGTTGTTGGGTTGATTTTCTCTCTTGTTATTTTCCTTTTGTGGCAAGACAAAGCGCAGGCTAGCTGGAAGTAGAGTACCGGAGTACCTTAACACCACGTTCCCAGGTCTGCCTCTGCTACGGTGGAATACAGAATTAAAAGATGAAAAATAAAAACGTTTTTACTACAAGAATTGACCCGATTACTTGACTAAATACAATAAGCATATTTAAATTTACAGAAAATATATACATATATTAAAAATACTGCCTAAATTTCTTTTTACCCAACTGCTAAAGCACGTGCTTAAATAATAAACATATTACTTAATATATTAAGTAGCCATCATAATCGATCAGAGTAATCGAAACGAGGCCGGAAATCGGACATTTTTACCAGTTGGTACTACTGTTATGGTGCTAGTGATATAATCGTCCAGTGAAAGTTGATCTTATTCGGAGAAGTGAGGACCTGGACCTGTTCTGTAGTTATGTATGATGCATGAAATAATTGACATTCTTTTTTAACAGAGAAGACAGGGGGAAACTAATGTTAAGACACTCCGTTGTGTTTAATTTTCGAGATATTGCGTCTTAGATGGCGAAACTCAACTCCGCGTTTTGCGGGGGATTGTGGAGTATCGAAAATTAAATTAAAAACAAACCTACAACCAAATATATATATATGTATATATTTTCATTTTAAATACTAATTCTAATATTAAGTCTAAGTGATGCCTAATAAAGCTGCTACCGGCGTAGTAAGATAGGTAGAAGGGATATTTTTTTGGGCATTTCATGCTATGTAGCGTAACTCAACGCCGCGCTTATTCTATCACAGCTGGAAAATGAATATAATGTATCAAGTTGAAGACGGGCAAGAGAAATGCATTTCTCTACATTCCGTATCTTTACCGCTAAATATAAAAGACGTACAAGTAAATATTTTACAAGTTACATAAATACATGTTTAAGCCTAACAAGACACTATTTCATTCCGCGGAATGTAAATTATACAATCGTAAACCGGTCGCGTTTTATGGAATCCCCATTGCCGTGAGAAGTAAGTCATTTTGTCACATGTATTTAACTAATTTGTCTTGAGTCTGTTGTTTGTGTTGTTTTATGTCATTTGTCTCCAAAGCGCGGCGTTGAGCTCCGCCATTCAATAAACAATGCGTTTGTATTTATCTTAATATCAAGATCCGAAGAGAACATTCTATATCTTAGACAATTGAACGAACTGAACCTGTATTTTTTCGATATTAAGTATGACATTCGTCTCGTAATCAAAACTTATAGCGACCTACTGTTATGAAATTTGGCACAAAATGAGAACTTAACTTACAAAGAAAGAAAAAATCCAAATAATAGAAATTTATATGTACATTTCATAGAGAACTATCATCACAAAATTGTACTATTAAGTATAATTTTATGATGATTTTTTGTGATGATTATAATTGAAATTTTCATTTAATTCAAAATGATACGGCCGCAAATTTAAGTTTGTCAGCGCTTATAAATTGTACTTTTATAGTTGATTCCAGAGTCCGAGGAATATCTATATATCACCATTATATATAAAAGTATAGTCGCTCCACACATAATATCTCGAATTAACAGAAAATTTAAGAATAACTTTTGAAACTTGAACCTAAAAAAAAACATTAATATTAACTACCATTTTTAGTTGCTTCAGTATCTTATTACTATATGTACCTTTAAGTCTTTGAAGTTTATGTTAACTTGTAATACTAACATAATAACATAACTATGAGTCAGCGTTATTCACTTATATTATTTTACTTTTATACTTTGGGAATAAATTATACTTATTTTACTAAACTTTTTAAGATATTTCTAGAAATTGTTACAAAGAAAAAGTTCTTGTTTCGAAAACTTAAAAATAAAATAGTTAAAAATAAAGTAAAATTCTACTACAAAGATGCTAACAACATAATATATAAGTTGTAACAAGCGTATGGCTAAAGGGTCAAAGTCAGAGAATTTCTACGGTTTCTCTTCAACGTGGACGGTTACCAAGTAACGCGGGTTCAAATCCCGTACCGTTTCGAGTTTTATAAGTTTTCTAAAACAAAAAGTACCCTTATAGATCTTTAAATATGTTTAATTAAACACCCCCGACAGGATTGAATCGATAATTGTTAAGTTTGCTGTCAGACGCTGCCTCACTATTCCACGGCGACCTCAAAGGAAATAAATAAATAAATTGTAAATAAATAAATCTTTTTTACAATTTAAATTTCATTCAATTCTTACGCAATTGTAAGCAAATAAACTTTTTTATGAATGTTTCATATGAATTACAAATTCATTGAGAAGCTATAGGTCATCGTCCGGTGAACTGAGTAATTTAACATACAGATATATAATTGTATATGTAAATAAAAATTAACATTTATTATGCGATGAATCTGGATTCGATTCACACACAAGGGAATTAATTGTTATTTATTAATATTTTCATTTTTCACCAAGGTGAAAGCGTTGAAGAACGACGGATTCGGCGGATAGTGAGAAATGGAGTATCTTAACACTGTACCCTCTGTCTATCCTGCTGTGTGCGGGATACAAGGTGAAACGTGAAGCTGATTTTTATTTCATTGTTTCATTTAAAATGTAACGCCCTCGATTCGTACCTACTACTATAATATTGAAACAGGCTCGTTCCACAGTGCCTATGACTCATTTCACCTTATAAAAGAAGCTAGGTCAGTTAATGAGTTAAGTAACTGGTCTCACGAGTCAAGTCAAGTAACTAGAGCACATACTCGTGCCAGTCGGGTTGGCAAACATTTTGCAACTCGCAACCACGGATCCCATCTAATGTGTATTAAACGTATGTGAATTGACAATTTATTAAGTGGAAAATTTTTGATAATTAAATAAAATAAAATAGCTTCACACAGTATCCAGTACACAGCAGGGTAGACAGAGGGAACCTATTGTTAGTACACTCCGCCCCCCACTTTTTACGGCGGGCTTTTTGCCTCGGGGCAAGGCGCAATAATGAAAATATTAAATCACTCCCTCGAGTGGGAATCGAACCCACAACCGTCGCGTTACCATCACACTCTTGTGCCCGGTTGTAACTAACTAAAGTCATGATTCATTCCCCCGAATGAGAATTGAACCTACACCTGTCGTGTTTACGACGGCCAAACAAAGCCTTTACGCAAAATAAAGTTATAGATAATATGCTACTACCAAAGCAAAAGTTCGGCAGAAAGTGGGGAACGGAGTCTCTTAACATTAGGTTCCCTCTGCCTACCCTGCTGGGATACAGCGTGAAGCTGATTTATTTGATTTATTTTTATTTTTACCAAGCCAAAACCACTTTTCGCTGTAAAACTTCAATTATCACGTAATAATTTTAAATTATATATTTATTTTTCATTTAACAATTCATTTTAAGTCCATTATTGCGTTATACAATATTTTAAAAAAGGGACTTTCTAAATGAAATTGAATATAAAGCGTACGTAAGAAGCTTTAGCGACTGCCAGCCATTCTATTATTATTGAGATTACACAATGTTATCTTATCTCAGATGAAATGCATATAAATATAGTAAGGTTAATTCGGATTCGATTCCAGATTGATGTAAAAATTTGTTTGTATTTTTTTATATATACTCGTATTTACAAGACACTATTTATAATGTTATATTTTTTTTGTTATTTATGATATTATTATCATAAGTTCATTGCTCACTTGATATAAAAAAGTTTTCAAAATAAAAAAAGTGTCTTCTTCATCATCACCTCTTCGTCATTAACTTAACAAATGATTTTGCCTACGTTTGCCACTGCTGTATCATCACTGAGTAATTTTTATTGTATTATATAACAGTACTTCTTCTTTTACTAATTCGTGGAATTCTCCAAAAAATAAAAACACAAAATTCTAGCTTTTAAAATTTAAAAAATAAAAATTACCCAATATCTTCTGTAAATTGATGCTATTATCTTATACTTAAATCGGTATCATTGCGTTAATCTTTTACTCAATTCTTTACGTATGTAATCTACAAGATGCAATTGCTACAATTAGTATGCACTTTCAAATAAAATATTAAAATTTTAAAAATACTATACATATGACTAGCACGTATGGAAGGGTAAGTAAGCGATCTAAGATAAAGAAGTCTTGTTTTTTAAGCCATTTAGGCCCATATAAATCGCTCTCAAGATCGATCTCAGAGTTGAGTTGGTTTATAAGTGGGTCTTAGAGATTTTCAAATATGCTGAAATTAAAATATTTAAAACATCATAATTAACAGTATATTTTTCGAAGACAGACATAGTATAATCTTCATAGAGACTAAAAAGAAAAAGAACCCGAAGCCTCATTGTAGTCCATCATGATATGCCATTAGACTAAAATTCCCTTCACTACGTTTTAGTTATTGACAGACATAAATAAGTACATTTACAGTACTGCTGCAATTAATATAAGACTTTTTTTTTAATCTTATCAGATTTTACTCTAGAAACATATTAGTCCGTACCCTTTATGTACCGTTTATGTTGACTCTACACCAGACTGAACGATGCCTAAATGAGTTTTGTATGTATCCCGTACAAGCCATTTTCATAATTATGTAAACGTTTAACACAAACGTACATATTATATATAACTGTTTTTTTTAAATACATAACTGAAACTAAAAATTACTCGTCTCGTCCTGCATGGACCGATGGACGCTGATAAAATAACTCATTCCCCAAAAGGGTATCGAATCTACGACCACGTTTACAATCAAACACTGTGCCAGAAAGATAAAGAAAAATGAGATAAATTAAAAAGCAAAGTTTTTTTTTTATATTCTCATCTTTCTATCGTTTAATTCACATAAGAATTCGACGCCGGCCATTAGTTCACTTCATTCTAACATATAAACTAGGCTAATGAGTAAAGGTTGAATGTTTAATTAAAGCTTATCTATTGTCAGTGTAAGGTCGCTTTTGAGAAAATATTACGTACTAAAATTACTTAGAATATTCTTTTATTTCGTCTTAATTATTGTGACTCGCTGAATAAACATTAAGATTGGTTTATAATTTAATAATTGTTGATATAAAGTAATATTTATAATAAGTCAATTTTTATCGATGGTTTTGGATTTGATCTATCGATATTCAAGAGTAATCCTCGCTCTGGTAACGAGGCAAATCTGGTGAGTTCCGCACACGCGATGCCTCAAGAATTTGGCGGAGAGTGGAGAACAAAAGTATATTGCTGAGAATAAAGTGTTTTAGCACTAGATTCGTAGGCTATGTGTGGATATAGAATGAATTTGAAAAAAAAAATTAAATTGACTCCAAATATCTGTGAATTACCTAGGTGTAGTTGGTACATATCTTCTCTAGAAACGCAAGTATATAGGTAAAATAGACATACACACACTTAAGAAGTTGCAAGTATACTAACATGTATTGGAAGTCGATGTTATTAGACTTGTGTTATTAGAATATGCTTAAATATTATTCATTTCCAACAATATCACATAATATTGTTTTGAGGGCGGTTAGTAAAACAAAAAAATCATAAGACAGCGTAAAAATCACAATATTCTTTTACGCAAAGTAGAGGGTACTTTGCGTAAAAGAATATTGTGATTTTTAATTACATTTTACAAACACCATCTATGTAAAACGATATAACCGTTGTTATCCTCTCCACATGTTAATTGGAGTAAACATTTTTTTTTGTTTACAGTACATTTCTTTTAAAAGATAGCATATTTATGTTTTCAGGATTCCTCTGCCTATACTGTTACGTGCAGTGTGAAACTTAAAAAAATAACAATTCAATTAACAATAACATAAAATGAACAATTTCAATTAAAATAATTTCTTACGTGACAGATATAGGCCAAATATATTTAATTACGACCATCGATTGTTTATGTGAAATACGAATGAAAACAGTATAACGTCTTAGCTAACCTTCTTAAAGCATATCTTATTTCAAGATTCAATTATAAACATCTTTTTACTGGTTAATTAAATTTGGTTTTATTATTTATTCTTTAATTGATTATATTATAATAATTTCCTCGTCGTTCTGACAAAAAGAGCAGCGTTGAACTCCGCCATTTAAGACGTAGCGTCCCAAATTTGGAAGTTTCTATACACTTCGTTATCTATAACTAACTTGTTATTTTAAAAGAAAAATTGAGATGAATTAAAAATGCATATATGTATATTGAAAGAATTTATTTATATAATTCATTCATTCATTGACCAATCTCATATATTTTTAATTAAGACACATATTTTCTACATGTTAAAAAAAAAAGAAACATTAGCATTCTTTTAAAAACACATTATTGTTTAACATTATTAAACAATATTAGGCATGGTGGGTAAAAATCTAAAATATTTTTTCAAAAAATTCTACTCCATTTAAAAAAGCCTGTTACATTTCATGACGTAAACGCTTGATACACCATATAAGAAGTGCGTCGTACCCGACATGCGCATACGCAAGTGTACAGTGATAGTGGTCATAATGAAGCTTACGGTTAGTTTTCAGTGTTTTAGTGTATAATTATAATTAAAATAGTGTTTTTTTATATTTATTATTAATGGTTATTTTATGAAATATAATATTTTTAGAACAGATAGCTAGAGAAAATGCTTTACTTAATAGATGTGGATTGAAATCTCATTTAGAGGTTTTTTCCTAAAAAAATATAGGTACACTATAAATTTAATAAGTGAACAGTGAAAAGTGGATTAACTAATATGTAGAAATAAAATTATATTTTATATAGAAATGTTTTTGTTAACTGTGCAGCTTCAAAATGTTGTTAGAAAATAACTGAAAGACCTAATGATATTATTAATTTTTGATAACATATGGTCGAGACTGTCTCTTGTAGAGCAAAGACGTAACGCAAGTCGTCGTTTTTATTGCCTTACATAGAAAGTCTATATACATATTTAGATTTAGGTGGAATTTGATTAACTGAAATTTAACATACATTTAAAGATATGATAATGTTAACACTAGGTTGCCCTGCTTCTGCTTGCGGCAGTCACACATGCCGCTAAGCCAGGGAAGAATCACAGTGAAAGTGAGAAGACGGAGAAACGAGAACTGGTTGAAGGGAACAGTGGAGTCGAGAAGAGAGCTCCACTTCTGTCTACTGGTAGGATATGTACCAATATACTCGTATTTATTTAAAATGCTTTGCTTGGATCTAATTGTAACTTAAACAAAATATAAGAAATTTATATTTAAATGTATAACATTTTGGGTATAATTTTAAACACTGATATTCCCGGAAAGAGATAATATTAAAGATTATTTTAAACATATTTTATAGATAAATGCTAGTAATCTCATAGACTTAAAATTGATAGTAAAACATTGAATATTGTTAACAGTATCACCAGCAATAACCACTGGAGGAGTAGAATACGCAAACTCAAGAGAAAATTTATCTGACAAATCTCCTGCACAGGTGAGTCAAAAATATTTACATAAGGTTTTCTCCGTTTAATCTTAAAATTTTTCATACTGTTTTAAGCTGCATACAGTATTCAGCGAAGAAAGCAGAGAGAACTTAGAGCTAAGATATTCCGTTCCATACTTTCTCCACAAAGCCGCTGAATAAATCGTGAAACTGCTCATAACTTTACTTATAAATAAACATACATACATTTCTACATCTCCAAAACTAGAAAACAATATAACATTCCTAAGCATATTTCACAATGCATATTACAATGCCTAAGTTTACCATCCAAAATCTCATACTGACTGTAAATAAGTTTCGCTCAGAAATAGTTAAATATTACTCACGTCTCACAATGCTTAAACTTAACTCACTTGTATTCACTTCTAGTAAGTACCCACCAGGTTCCACAGATTGCAGGATTTATGAGAAAAGTTAAGTTTAATAAAGAACTTCTTGACGTCTCTGATGAATGTTGGTACGGTTTTATGGTCACCTTGAAGCATTAAGGTGTTTTATTCTTTTACAGCGAAAGTTGTTTCGTTAGTCTTTCCTTTTTTTAATTTTGTTGAACTATTTAAAGTTTGTTTCGTATTTGGATTTAGATTTACACGTTTTTGATATCTTTCTATATCAAAAAAGGTGTAAATATATATTGGAAATATTACATGTCAATTAATAGACAAATAATTCATGTGTTGGACTCCAGCGAGTCTCCAAAATTCGGCAGAAAGTGGAGAACGGAGTGTCTGAACACTAGATTCCCAAGTTTCTTCTGCCCACCCTTTCATGTGCAGGAAGCTTGAAGTTATAAAAAAAAGGGAAAAAATAATGACTCCCCATATCCACTTGCCTTGAACAAACTAAAACTTGCGTTTAACCTGATACAATATTATTAGCCTTCCTCGATAAATGAACTTTTCAATAGAAAAAGTTTTTTCTATTCGACTAGTTCTAGTTCTTGAGATTATTGCGTTCTACCAAGCCAACTCAAAACAACTATAACAAAGTTCAACTTTATAATATTAGTATAGAAGAATGCTATGTTTATAATATTGTATGATGGGGGGATTAAATCCTTACAGCATGTATTAAAAACATATTAAATATTTCATTTCCTCGAGAGGGATTCGAACCCACTACCCTATTTTACACCAAAATATAGGATTAGTATCTAGAACTATCACAAATTGTTACCTCATGATACAATTCTAAAGTGCTCCACAACGGTGTCTAATAAATTACAATTTTAGCACGTAATTTAAAAACGGGGTTAATGAGGGGGCTCCAGCCCTCCGAGTGCAGCTCTTTACGATGATTGAATTATTATAGTAACCTTTTTATGAAGGATTCCTTCTAAGTGCCTATTTNGAAAGTTGATATTTCTTTTTTTTTTTAGTTTTGTTGAACTATTTAAGGTTTATTTCTTATTTGGATTTAGATTTACACGTTTTTGTTATCTTTCTATAATAAGATAACTCACTTTCTGTCAAATTATGGGAATATTATATATTGGGAATATTACATGTCAATTAATAGACAAATAATTCCTGTGAGGCCATCGTGTTGGACTCCAGCGAGTCTCCAAAATTCGGCAGAAAGTGGAGAATGGAGTGTGTGGAACACTAGGTTTCCAAGTTTCTTCTGCCCACCCTTTCATGTGCAGGAAGCGGAAGTTATAAAAAAAACAGGGATAAAATAATGACTCCCCATACCAACTTACCTTGAACAAACTAAAACTTGCGTTTAATCTGATACAATATACGGAGCCTTTAGCCTTCCTCGATAAATGAACTTTTCAATAGAAAAAGTTTTTTCTATTGGACCAGTTCGAGTTCCTGAGATTATTGCGTTCTACCAAGCAAACTGTTCAACTTTATAATATTAGTATAGAAGAATGCTGTGTTTATAATATTGTATGATGGGGGGATTCAACCCTTACAGCATGTATTAAAAACATATTAAATATTTAATTTCCTCGAATGGGAATCGAACCTACAACCTGTCGTATTTACAGTCACCGGGTTACAGGCACGCTGGTACCCCTGCGTATATATACTGACCTCAATATATATATTTTTACACCAAAAATACAGGATTAGTATCTAGAACTATGACAAATTGTTACCTCATCTTACAATTCTAAAGTGCTCCACAACGGCGTCTAATAAATTACAATTTTAGCACGTAATTTAAAAACGGGGTTAATGAGGGGGCTCCAGCCCTCCGAGTGCAGCTCTTTACGATGATTGAATTATTATAGTAACCTTTTTATGAAGGATTCCTTCTAAGTGCCTATTTCTCATTCGGATTATATTTAACTAGGTAGAGTTCGTGGTTTTACTTTATTTTTGTTTGTTTAGGGTTTTAAAATATATTAATCTATACTAATATCATTAAATTAAATAGCTTAATCGAACGCACTAAGCTCAGAAATTGGTTAAATAAAAAAAATATATGTGGAATAATCGAATTATTTGAGGCATTTTTGTTAGTTCGATTTCGGGAAAAGGTATTTTAAAATTAAAAACCTCTCTTGTATTTTAGCAAGAGGAGAGCAACAGTTAGTTAGTACTTATATAGTTTTCTTTCGATTAATTTGAGGAGCTTTGAGGAGGAAATATGAGGAGCACAATCCAATGGGGGTACCAATCAATGCACTGTATCTAAGTACACCTACAGGAAAATGAAATACACTTCCGGAATTCGAACCCAAATCCTTTTCAATGATCACAATCATATTTTATTATAACAATACATTTCCTTGGGGGTAAAATGAAACATTCCAGATTGATAGCTACAATTTAATAAGATAGGTCCGTCAGTAAATACGCGTTGGGTGCGAATAAATCTAAAATACGAGGGTCCAAAATCTAATACAATATATATATTGTATGAAATATCACTGCGTCTCCAAACGTGGACTAGATTCTGCATAATAAAATACATTTCGAATAATTTCACGCTGTATCCCTCATTCTATACTATATGCGGGATAAAGCGATAAGCTGCACGGAGTTAATAGTAATTAAAAAGTCATAAAAAACGCCATTATAAAAATTACTTATTATTTTTACAATAGATAACTCAATAATTTTACGTTATAGATTTAAATTTCTGTATAAATATGTAAAAGTTACATATTACATATTACATAACCCACTGGACTTACAGGGCTGATTTGTGGCACACGCATGTGACATAACATAGAGATCCTGTTCTTATGTCTCAAGAGGGAAATTACGTAAAGTTAAATTAATTGACAATATTTGATACAAATCTGCAATCATAATTACTATAGCTTCACGCTGTATTCCACACATGGGTTATTCAGAGGGAACATGGGGAACTAGAGTTAGTATATGTGTTGAGTGACGGAACTCAACGCAGCGCTTTGCCTCGTTACCAGAGTGAGAAATTGAAAATATTATATATTTCATTTTCTCAAATGAGATTCTCATTTTCTCAACACACATGTCACAGCATTGAATTCCGCCACTCAACACGCATACCTATAATGGGGATGGAAATGGAAAGGAGTATGTGCGATATACAACATGAAACAAAAAAAATATACGACATCATTTTTACTTTTATCTTATTATCAATTACATTCGATAGCACAATAAACTTTTAAAACTGCTTATTATTTTACGTTTTGTGAAAGTTGGTATAATAAATTATTTTTAGTTAACATGATCTAGTAGTCGACATTATGACATTAACATTAATTGACAATTGTATGTACGGCTCTTAATGCTGAGTTAACTATTAAGTAGCTTTCCGCCTTAGTTGAATAGCGTAACTCAACGCCACATTTCTTAATATCAAAATAATATCCAAGTGGTTATTGAACCTACAACCACCACCAACCATCAAAACAAATATATTTTTCCAATAACCATTTAAAATTTAAATTTGTGCTTGATTCTAATTAGATTTTGTTTATTTTTACTCTGAACAGCTCAACGCGTTGAGTTTATTAAGTTTAACGACGCGAATTGAGGACGAATTCGATAAATTACAACGCTGTCAAACAATCCACGGTATTTTATCACCTGACACAGCCATCGTATTACTATGGAACGCTGTAGTATTGGTTGGTTAACTATAGTGATAATCGAGTTTTTATAGCCAAGTAAAATATTTGGAAAGTTAGTATTTTGTTTTCGGTATTATGAGATTGGCAAATGAACTATTTAGAAGTCACCCTTTAACTGGTACTTTCTACTGGGTGACTTGGCTACTCAATTTGAATTTTCCACTGTGGTCAAATATAAATGACATAATGTATGACACATGACACAATCGGAGTTTCCAAGTAACGTAACGATTAACGTGATGTATGTATAAACCTTATAGAAATAGACCATACAATATTCTTTTTTTTATTTGAACCAACAGTTTCTTAGGTTGACCTCAAGACATTAAAAAGGAAAAGTACTATAAATATTTTTTAATAAATTTCACCGCAATTATTTTTTTCACGCACTCGATAGCGAGTATCGATAAAATATACAATACAGAAATTCCTTACATGGCACAAATTTAATGGACTCAACAAATTCTCCGTTAGTTATATTTTATTTGGAGTATCATTTATAACCGAATTTTTCTCGATCTCTCCAAGCAGATGAAATGAATATTTGTTTTCATTTATACAGTTATTATGACATAACATAAAAAAAATATATTTATAGTGAATATACGTATAATTTTAAACGGTAGCCAACGGAATGTCTAAGCCTCTAGACATTCCGTTGGCTACCGTTCCGCTCTAAAATGGCTCTATAAATGGAAGGGAAACATACGAGTATAACGTAAACAAACAAAAATGTAACCTGTGCGCATTGGATACAAGCCAAGTGCTCTTACTAGTAAAGCTCACACACCTTCACATCCCGCTATGAAAAATTTCTGATGCCACGAAATGAAACAGTCTATTTTCTTTATATTGAAAAGAGCAATTTCATTCTCCAAGTGGGAATCGAACTCACAACCGTCGCGTTGAACCAAGAAAATGCTCTACAATTTCCATGTATAGTATGTACTATACAATATATACATGGGTGAAAAATATATTTTCTTATCAAAAAAATATTAAAACAAGAAACAAAAAGGTAGGAGCAGAGTTGTAAAGCATTTCTTTACCTAGTTTTACATGTATATAGCCTAACCTATTTTATGATATCCACATGTGCCGATATAACACTAGCAATACCGGTATGTAATTACTTGTAACGATAGGAAACGTGCCGTAAGCGATATTTGGTGGTTCGGAGCTATTTACCGGTCGGGTGACTGCATAATACTCGTACATGAGTAACGCCCTGGTAACACACATAAACTACTTTCCTTAAGATTACTTAATAGATTGGGTATGTTGATAGTAGGTACTACCTACTATATTTTTGTCCATAGAACGGTAGTCAGAGGGAACCTGGTTTTTTTAGCTTCACGATGTATCCCGCTTATAGAAGGAAAGCAAATAGAACCATCGCAACTATGTTAAGATTATTCTTTCCCCACTTTCTACCGTAATTTTAAGACATTACGTGTAGTAGTGGAAATCACCGCCAAAAAAAAGAAAAAATTAAATATTTTACTTCCTCGAATGAAAATCGAATTCACAACCTGTAGCGTTTACACGCTTGTGCCTACGCCACTACTGGCCTACATTTACATACATATTTAATAAAATATTAAAAATAATATTAATAAGTTTTCTTGTTTATTTTAATACCGTACTTTATGTTAAGACGGCTATATATAGTATATATTAGCGACATGAAAGTTAAACAGTAAAAAAGATCGTTTGCAACAAACAAAGCTGACTTTAATTTAAATAACTAACGACTTTGGATATTAGACATTTATATAAAACGAAATGTCTTAATTCACAACGCTAGTGTAATACTAATGGAGTACTTTAACACAGTAGACTGTTTTAAATAGATCAATTTTATACTAAGTAAGATTTTAAAATTTATAGTAATTTTAGAATTTCAGTTTCCCTGATATATGATATAAATAAATATTTAAATAGAATAGAGATATATATATAATAAATAATATATAACTCTATAAAATAAATAAAAATATTTATTTATGTTTGTTCACGCTGTATCCCGTACATAGCCGGGTAGGCAGAGGGATCCTGGGAACGTAGTGTTAAAACCTACCGTTTCCCTTTCCACCGAATTCTGGCGTTGCGTGTTGAGTGGCGGTACTCAACGCCACTATAGATAAAACATATTTAACTCTACTAATAAGCTAAATATAGAATTATGTACAACCATTATATAATATTTCCTAGTAAGAAAACTTTTAACAAAAGCTTAAAGTTTAAAATATAACTTTAGATCAAGATGTTTAACTTGACCATTCTACGGCAGTAATTAACTAAGTTAAAAGTTTTTCTTGCCTATTTTTACTTACTTGTAATACATAAATATTTTACATAGGACTAGTGAAAAAAGTAAATATGGTGGCAATCCATTTTTTACTTTTTGTATACTTAAAAGATATGTTATAATAGCTAAAGTTTAGTTTTAAAGTTTAGTGTAATTTAAATATTCCCTCAGACAGGAATTGAATCCAAAACGATTGCAGAAACTTTGCAACTGCAAAATGATATCAATATAATATAAATATTTATTTTCAGCTTCACACTGTATGTTGAGTGGTAGGCAAAGGGAACCTAGTGTCAAGACACTCTGCTCTCTACTTCCCGCTCAATTTACAACACATTGTGTGTTGAGTGACGAAACTCGATGCTGAGCTTTATATTATTACCAGAGAGAAAAATAAACTAATCCATTACCCCGAGTGGGAATCGAACCCTGTGCCGCTGGATTACGCCGGCCTCTAACACTATAATATATTTTTTAATATTTCTCAGTAAGTCACAAACGTTGCTTGCGGCCATTTATTTAGTGTTGGACTACAACAAAACTCATTTTCTCGTATCATTATTCATCGCGAAGCAATTTCGAGTCACAAATGAAAATTAAACGGGGACGAAAGAATACGTCATTTCAGCGGTAATTATCCTGAGGGCAGGCTCAGACTGGGGTAGTGATGTCTATTTGACGATGTAACCTATTTGTAAATCGATGTTTTTTTGATTCGGTTATATTGTAAATCGTATCTTTTATACAATATCATAATGTTTTTCGATATTATAAAGCTGTTAAATAATTTTGGAAATATTTCTTTTCTTTGAGGGTAATAAATAAGGTAGATACGTAACTATTGAAATTTTGTGTGTCATAAGTTTTATAAAATATGTTTTAATATGATAATATGACAACTACAATACTATAGACAATATCATTTATAACAGCAATTAATAAAAAAAAACGTTCTTTAGATGTACATAGTATATCAATTTATAACAACTCTCAATCGTATACGAGAATCGAGTAAAATATAATCTGAACTACATAGATACATCCCTAGGTCTGGACAGACTCACGACGGGTAGGCGAGAATGTCGAGTGCCAAATTAAATCATCGTGTAATCAGTTATCTGAATAGGCAATGTAGTATTATGGTTTTTTTTTCTAGCTTAAATGCTAGAGTATGGTTAAATGCTTAAGATTTATGGAGGAAGTAGGTTCGATTTTAAAGTAATTAATAATAACTTTTAGTTATTATTTAAAAACCACAAACAAGTGTAGTTCAATACTCATTTGAAGGAACATTATTGATAACAAAATAACGTAGTGAATGGTAGATTTAGATGGAGAAGTTTGATGGCCAATGAGGGCATGATTTTATTTAAAGTATTTTTTTATGAGGGGACCAGAATGTCTTAACATTAGGTTCCCTCTACTTACCCTGCTGTGTACGGGATACAGCGTGAAGCTAATTTTTTAAAGTATTTTCATTTCCCCACTCTAGCAGGCAAAGCTCGGCATTGAGTTTTTCATGAATCAGATTTTATTCTCTTATTTATTTAAATCATATAAAAACTTCATTCTGTATTTTAAAATTCCTTAATTGAGCATATATTTGCACGTTCAAACTCAAACACGAACATATGTACATACATACTCGTACATGCATATGAAAATAAATTTAAAAGCCACTGCATAAAATTATCACTTTAAATGTGAATGTGTATAAAATAGCAACGCACATTTACGTTTGTGCACCAAATCTAAATGTTAATTTGGTTTATATGAGAAGTGTATTTAAATGTTATATTTTTTTAAGTTGTTTGTTACATGTTCACGCAAAAAATTAAATCACCTTCATGCTGTACCCCGCATTCAGCAGGATAGGCAGAGGGAACCTAGTGTCACAATTTATTAAGGTTAGGTTCCCCATGCCTATCCTGCTGAGTACGGGATACAGCGCGATTATTGCTAAAATAAATTTTCTCATTGGCTTTTGTCACTCAGTCAAAAAGCTTCTTCTTCAAAGCTTCTTATTTGTACCCCACAAAACGTTGGAAACGCGTGAAAAAGAAAAATAACAAAGGGCTAAAAATATTAAAATTCACACCAATTCTTCGTACATCTGAACGCCATTATGAAAGCTACGTGATTCAGATTGCTTTTTAATATTTGCGGTCGCAAAGAAAAAATCTCACTTCCATCAAATTTATTGAATGAAAAGTCGTTTTTACGCATTCGCCACCCAAATCATGACCTAGGACTAAATTATGATCTTATTCAAATTTATAATTTATAATTATTATTGTCAGAACTTATTTAATTTGTTTTTTTTATATATGTAGAGGCAAAAATTTCATATCGTGGTTAGAGGCGCAACCGAACGCCGCTTAAGCTTTTCAAATTTATTATAGTTATATAATTTCTTATCTATCGTGCTCGTGTAGCAACCGTGGTGCGTGCGACTGTAAATATAACGATTGTGGGTTCGATTCCCACTCAGTGGATGAAATATTTAATATTTTAGTTTCCTCGTTCGTGAGTTCCACCTCTCAACACGAAATGCCTCCAGAATTAAGCAAAAAGTGGGGAACGAATGTTTCTTAATGGGACCAAAAGGTTCACAGGTTTCATCTTTCTACTCTGCTACGTTCCAGCACATAGAGCGTGAAGGTAATGAATAAAAAACATAATCTGCGTAACTTAACACTGGATAATTGAAACCACAAATATTTGCTTCAAGATTTCTTAATTAATATAGAAATAATGGTTTTCCACTTACTATTTAGCAGGATATATTATTATAGACGCGGACTAAGCCTTTTATCACGACTTCACTTCACTTCAGTCAATTTCCAACGTCCTGTACTAGAATAATATTACGAGACTAATCGCCTTATCTTCACCGGAACTGGGCACAAACAGCCACAGTTATGAACTAAGGGTGGAAGATACACTCAAATGTTTGTTTTCATTGCTCTACGAAATTTTAGTGGTGAAAATTGTAATAATTTTATATTTTTCATTATTATTATTTAATATAATAATTTTATTTTATGATGCCGTCTAGAGCTAGGTTGAATCGAGTTTTTTAGTCTCTTGAATTGAATTAAGTTTTTTTTAGGTTAATTATAATCACGGCGGAATAAATAAAGAAAGACTGGCACTGAAAACGGCATCACTTAACAATATGTATCGAATTTAGGTAGAAAGCGAAAAACGTAGTGTCTTGGACACCAGGATATCTCTGCAAAATCTTTTGTGCGAGATATAAAGAAAAAAAATACGTATCTGATAAAAAAATGAGGCCAGTCCTGGCGCAGGGGTCCAAGTCCAGCTTGTGACTGTAGGCATAAGCTTTAATATTTTTCGCCATTCAACACGCAATGCTTCCAGGATTCAGCGGACAAGGGGGAACAGATTGTCTTAACACTGGGTTCTCTCTACCTACTCTGCTAAATCTGTGAAAAAAACAATTTCAATTCAGTTCAATTCAATTTCAGTATTCAATAATGTTTACTTTCACGTAACGTGTTATCGCACAATGGAAACGATTTCTAATAGACGCTAAGGAGACAGTTACTCTTAATAATGCCGCTCCTTGCTCGCATCTCGTTTTTCTCTGGGTCACAGTGTTTATCTTATAATTTTAATAAACAAGTTTTTTATTATGATACATTTATCACGTACATTGTTGATTATAAGAGAAAGAGGTGAGTGAGGTCGTGGGGCTGTAAACAGGATCCATCCTCACAAACCTTCACTTATATTAAAATAGGCAGTAATAAAGTTGTCACATAAATTACAATATTTTCTTAAATTTGTAATACGTTTCTATTTAATAAAATTATTTTTATTGTCCTTTCAGCAAATCTACGCTACACCAGTACCTCAAATTGCTAAGATATCAGATGTACTCTCTGGACAAGGACCTCAGTTCCAAGCTGCGATTGCCAGCCATCTCTACTCACCAATATCCGTATACCAACCCAGGGTAAGTTACAAGAAAAAAATCGTATACACGCTTAGATTAAAACAAAATAATAATACCGATGTCATGTTGGTACAATTATATCTGTCTGTAACGTGATAGTTGTGGGTTCGGATTACACTTGGTGAAATGTCTCCATTTCATTTTTTTATCTTCTATTACACAAAGTGTGAAGTCGAATTTCAGTCAATGGCAGTCAATTGCCAGTAAATGCGGCAGAAAGTGGAAAAATTCTCCTAATCCTTATGCAATATTTATAAATGTGTGAAGATAAAATTAATTATCAACCTAGTGTTAAGACACTTCGTTTCCATTGAGACTGCGTGTTGAGTGCAGTGATGGAACTCAACATGGAATTAGTTACCAAAAATAGAAAATGAAAATGTTCAATATTGATTTTCCTCGAGTAATAATCGAACCTGTATGTCATTTACAGCAGCAGTCTTGTCTCCATGCGTCAACCTTAGATTTATATTTTTATACGAATATTGGTAATTATTTCGAAGCAGTTCTAAAAATATATCTTATAATTTCAGCTTGGGTCTCCAACCACATATGAAGTATCAGCACCAGTGCCTTCCCAATTAGCCTACTCTGAACATAGATTAGCCATACCATCACCAAATGCCATACAATATGACGCCAAGCAACAAAATTTGGGAAAACCATTAGTAAATTTCGAACAACCTCAGATTTTATTCCGGCCAAGCCACGAACAAAATTTGAGTCCAGTATTTCCACAGTATTCTAACAATATACAAGCAATTCAGCAACCAGTTCAATATAATCAACAACAAGTATATCCTGCTCAGCAGTTGCAATTCATCCAACCTTCTCAAAGTCCTCCCCAAGAAATCTCATATCAACAGCCATCACCAATTGTTAAACAAAACGAGCCGAGGGATATCAAGAGCAAATCTGTCCACTCCCAAGAGTTGGTGAATCAAATAATCCAGCAGGTAAATTCACATTTGTTGTAACGTTTCAAATCCAAAAAGTACTTATATTTTACGATTCTATAATTATTTCATCTCTATCCAGGAAAATCTTCAAATTAAATTGTATATCGATATAATTTGAGTAATAACGTCAATAAATCAATTTTACTTATTCCTTGCAGGATTACAATGGTAAACAACAAAATGCGAAGAGCTACGCAAGTTTTACCTTCAGTCAATCGCCATCTGCTAATCAGATTCAACCAAAAGCAATTCCATCACAGCAACCACATCTTCAAGTTCAAAGTCTTCAACAAAATGAACAACAACATTACCAACCTATTGCACAAATAAACTACCAACTCCAGCATCCCAATCTTCTCTCACAACAGCAACCTCAGCAACAACAATCTAGTATTCAACCATTGCATACACAAATTCAATTTAAACAGAACCCACAAGTACTACAAGAAGCACAACCGCAAATTCAGTATCAAGCTCAACCACAAATCAATTACCAACCTCAAGAACAAGTACAGCAGTTACAATATCAACCAGGACAACCACAAATTGTATATCAACCTCAAGAATTACAACAGCAACAACAATCCCTACAGTATCAACAGCCTCAACCATTCATCCAATATCAAGCTCAACAGGAACAACCATTGGCTTATCAACCGCAACCGGCACCGTATCAAATTGAACCACAACAATACTTGTATCAACAACCACAACTTTTGTCTCAGCAACATCAACCACAGTACGATATATCGCAAATCCAAGCAGAACAGAAACAAAGTGCTTTAAAATCATATTTTAATCAAGCTCCTTTTTTACAGTCACAAATTAATCATGCTCCACAAATACAAGGAATACCAGCATTACCAACTTACCCTCCTGTACAGTATTTTGGTAAATTCGCTCATTCGTTGTTTGGTAATCAACAACATTAGTGTAAAAAACATCTACCCTACTTAATATACCAATAGATTTTTATTCATAATTTCTTTGAAAAAAAGGAAAAGTCACTGATTGCTTTATTATTTTTTAATTGGCTTTAAGAATTTTTCATGTCATTAACATATTTTTAACCAGACCAGACCAGCTTAAAAATATACGAAATTACCTCAATGAGTGCTAAAAAAAAATTAAAAATCAAACCTGTGATATCCTTAACTCTAACCAGCACGTATAAATTTTCACTGTACCATAATGCACTGCTTCATTATCAATTTTCAATGGTATTATTATAAAAAGAAACGTATATTAAAATCCTTGTAAATATTAGTGTACCAAAAAGTCCTTAAGCATTGAGCAAAGGCATGTATTGTGTTTACTTTAGTTATCTTTAATATTTAATTATGTTGTGTGTACACTAAATAAAGACTGCGCTATTTAAAATAATCATTTTTATTATTCATAATCATACATTCAGCTTCTAGCTGCATCCCGCACACAGCGGGGTAGGCAGAGGGAACCTAATGCTAAGGCACTTAGTTCCCCATTTTCCCCCAAATTCTGGAGACAGCGAGTTGACTGGCGGACCTCAACTCACTTTTCCTGGACACTAGAGCGAAGGAATGAAAATATAAATTTAAATAAAAAATTCTTTTCCTCGACTGGGGATCGAACTCACAACCAGTAGAGTCTATAGTCACATACCTGTGACGCCACTCAACACTAATATATCGGAAACAGTACTATGTGTTGGTAACGGAGTGTCTTAACACTAAGTTCCTTCTACCTACCCTGCTATACGGAAAAGTAGAAAAGTCATGATTACTACAAATTTCCGGACTGTAATTTCGCCAAAAGTAAGTAAGTTCCATATCAGCAAAAATATTCTAATAAAAAGGTACGTATTCTCATAGCCCGAGTCAGATAGTACTCGTCCTTTAATATGACTTCTTTGTGCTGCGTTCAAATCAAGTATTTCTGGTTGAAAATTATTTTTCGTTAAGAAGGCGAATAAGAGGGAAGTTAGGAAGAAAGCAGTGGCAGACTGACTGCAAACCGACAATTGTAGGTTCAATTCCTGCTGCTGAATGCATTATTTTTTATTTCCCCGCCCTGTTAGCAGAACAAAGCGCGGCGTTTAGTTCCGTAACTCAACGCGTATTATTTAAAAAAATACACTAGGCTGCCTCGGCTCTTCTACATACTGAGTAAAAACTAATTTTAGAGACAAGACTAAACATGTCATAGAAAAAGGGATAAGATTAAAATACTTCAATGCTAATTACATGTGACCTAATAACAATCGTCAGTACGTCGTACAGTATCGACGGGCGAAATTGAACCCTGCGAAATTGGACGAGACTTGATCCATATATTTGTTTTGCGAAAAAAATACTTTAAGATTTAGATATAATACAATCTAGCTAGCTATAGAAATGGTGGGTAAAGAATAAAAACATGAAAGAGTCCAAATGTAAAAAACATAACACACATTCTTAGTAAAAGAAATACTTATTTAGGAATAGTATATTTTTTTACTATAGAGAAGGGACCGGGAAAAGAATATAATTTAAATATAATTATTCTTCTTGATGAAAATCGAACCCACAAGCATTGAGACGGTCAGTTACTGCCACGATGGACAAACTTTAACAAAAAATACAAAACAAAATAGTTTCTTCACAAAGATTATACTCTATAAATAGCTTCATGATGTATCCTCCATGTAATAGGGTAGGCAAAGTAAGTAGTGATCTCTACTGTAGTTTCCGTTTTTTCTAACTTTTGCGCTTCTCCTTTTTCCTTCTCATATACTTTACTCACTTTTAACCTTTAAATATATAATTTCTAATGTTAATTTATAATTTATAATATTTAAATAAAATATGCTTTATAATAAATGAATAGATTTGAAAATAACGGTTACGCTAATATGTTTGCGTGGGTGTCACCCGAGGCTAAGCCTATTCCCACGCGCGTGTATAGACAAAGAGCTAACACATAAACAATTTAAGTAATGTTTAATAATAATATTATGCATATTATAAGTGAATGCTAAATTATATACGAGTATTTGATTTTTTTATTGCAACTTAAAAAATAAAAATACTTTATTTTTATCTAACAAACGTATGACTATAGACGCGACAGTTGTGAGTTCAATTCATTTCGAGACCTGCTTGCTTAACTCAATACTACAAAGCGAGAATATGAAAATAATTTCCCCGAGTGGGAATGAACCTACAATCATCGCACGCTGGTGTCCCAGGGCTCGACTGGCCTTAATTATGAATTCACTTAAAGATTTCATATTTATTATTTCTATTTAGAAAACTAAACGTTTACTTACTGTTAATTTTATTATAATATAAAATAACCGCTGCCTCCCTTACTACGCTCATTTACGTTATGTTGTTTATTTTAACGCTCACCCGCTTTTAAATGGAGCTATCTCATATACAAACTATGTAATACTTGCCGCTTATTTATTTACATGGGAAACTATTATAGGATAGATAGGAACATATGAAATATTTAAAATGTTGATATATCTATTCTATATATATATATAATGAAATTGTAACCGATCGCTGTCTGTACGTAGAAGATAAATGAGAAAATTTAATTTTGGGGGTTTTTTATTAATGAAATAGAAACCAAAAACTCTTTTTGTCTTTGAATTTGTGCACGGTAATCTCAAAAATGACTTAACCGAATTAAGTGCAGTTAAACATTTAGTGTTCGTTTTTTTTAATCGATTCACTAATAAAAAAAACATTTTATCGATATAATTTTTTTCTTTTGACAAAATTAATACAAAATAATTGTTATATTGATAGGGCTGAAACTTTAGTTTTCATTAAATGAATATAATCTTTAAATAATAATGATTATCAAACACGAAAGTAGAGAGAGAGTGGGTAGCTAGCTGTTTATAATTTTTTTTCTGTTATTGATTTTTCTTCTTAATTTTCTCTTTTTTAAATATACATATTTAATGTAATTTAGTAAATACAGCTGGTAAGCGTCGTGACGCAGTGATGGGTTTGATCTCCACTCGCGGGAAAGAATTATTTAAACATTTTTTAGTAAATTATACTGTAACCATATATCCTATTTGATTCTTATTTAAAAAATTAAACCATTTATGTATAAATATTATATAAAGGAATATAAGAATCCGTCGCCATATGCATTTTATACTAGCACCTAACGCTCTTTCTAACACTTATTATAATATTTGGCAAATATTCAAATGCGAGTACTACTGAACTATAACGACCTCCACTTGGCCTTTCCTTTCTTATTTACAACTAGCTTTTGATTAAGATTTTGGCAGCGAGGTTACTGGGCCTAATAGAGCCTGTTTTTAAGGCTATTCCAAGCAAGGTTTTTATATTTCAACGATACTTATCTTTATAATGATGGATTATTGTAGCGTGTTTCACGTGTTTTGTCGTGTTAAGCATAGTTTACTTCCTTCTGGCCAATTTACATACATTGTTGTTTTTGTTGATGCTGAGAGTTAAGCCATTTATAACAAGATTCTAGACCAGTGCATATGGAAAGGTTATACAAAAAAATATAATGATTTTTATTGGATCAGGATTGTTGGACCACAAAATTTTGAATTAGAACTTAAAGTTTGGGAATTCTTCCTCTTGTTCTTCCTCACATTAATATAATCCCTGGGTTTGGGACAGTGTCTTAAAGCTGATTCAATTATTATTTTTTGATGATGCAAGTATCTCCAAACCCGGCGTAGAGTTCCGCCACTCCACATGCATTGCTTCGAAAATTTCGGCGGAACGTCCCCTCTGATTAACCTGCTGTAAGCGGGATACAGTGTAAAGTTGATTTAATTTAATTTTTTAAGTATCTCCAAATAAATTATGAACTAGTACATAGACAAACCGTCGTCTTGTTTATGTCTACTCCAAGGTTCGCTGGTAGTGTATCCTCAGGCTGACGTTTACATTTCATTTTGGAATAAGTAATTTGATTAATTAAGCTCATATATAATTTGTTTAATTAATAAAAGCTAATTATATATTTTTTTAGTAATTCCGCGGAAAGTAACAGGAACAGAGTATCTTAACACTAGGTTCCATGGTTCCCTCTGCCTAACTTATTCGAACTAAAAAACCTAGTCATCTAAATTAATTTATTTTGCTAACGTCATCCTGTTCTTTTATTTAAGTATATATTTCTTATAGCTTTAACGCTACGCCCAATGTTGTCGCCCCCGAGTATTGAACCAACACCACAGCCGTTGTATTTACAGTCAAATTCTGAACCATTGGATTATGGGGGCTTTAAAAAATATATTGACATAAATTAAGGATACCTATAAAAATATCTTATAATACCGTTAAATCCGTTCGGATTTTTAAAAAACATAGTTAATGTATAGACAAAACAATATGACATTGATAAAAACTGACATGATGACCCGCCGCCCCGGTACGATGACATTAGAATAAAATATAAATAACTCGCCTTATTCGAACCTGTTACCTCTCTATACTTATTTATTAGCTCTCGTATGTATAAAGCCACGAAATTAATGTTAGAATAGAAATAATTTTATTCCAGATGTTTACAATATAAATAAGTAAGACGAAATGAATGAAAATATTATTATATAATAATTAATTCCCTCGGTGGTGATTGAGCACCGTACCGTTACAGTCACACTCTTGCGCCACTGCGCCATGACGGGCTCAACTCTTAATCGTACCATCGATAATGAAAAAACTGTTGAATTTCTTGCCGGCTCTAAACAAAACTGCCTTCCGAGCTGGTGGTAGATTTATGTTCATTTAACCGTGCTTATAATAGTATTTTTTAATAAAGAATACTTTAAAATTTGAATTTGTTACAAATTGACTAAAAAAGTTAATATTTTCTTCTAATTTACTAGAAACAGTAGAGTAAAATCTATAAATCTTTATATAACAAATCACAATCGCTAATTTCATAGCCATATTTTTGTAATATTGGCCAGTGTCGCCCAAACCCAGTGCATACGCGGCTCTACGTCTACGTCTCTAATACTATTTATATACAAACAGACCGAGAAACGTATTTAGTGCTATCAAGAATGTGAATGTGACATGTGCTTTACTGGATTATAATATACTTAAGGTAATTTTATTTAAATTTATTTTTCGATTTATTCCCCTGAGTGGGGATCGAACCCACAGTTCGTTATGATCTCGATGCATTACGGTAGCCCATTTTAATAATTTACTGAAATATACATTGGTTTAATATTTTTTTTTGTAGTGTTAGGACACTACGTTTCAATTAAGGCACTTCCGATCTTCTCTTCCCGTATAATTCTCGAGGTATTTATATGAATATTAAAATATTTTTTTCAGAAATTATACTTTCTTATTCTACATATTATGTTATACCTTATTTGAATAACTATAATTATACTCACTTACACGAGTTAATAATAATCAATAATTTTAACGTTTTCTTAGTAAATTGAAAACAGCAATTATTTGTTTTTTAATAATTATTATTTAAAATATAAATTATTCAAATTACACATTTAATTTAAATATTATAATTTTTCTGATACTTTATTATTGAAAAAGGAAACAGGTGGGTAACGGATAACATCTTTGAACCTATAACCAATACGTTTCAGTAAGATATTACACCACGGTGGTGTCCAATTTAATGATTCAATACAATTACAATTTATTATATTTGTCGCTCTGATAACGAAGCAAAGCGCGGCGTTAATTTCCGCCCCTCAACACGCAATGTCTTCAGAATTCGACAGAAAGTGTTCTAATAGAAACGCAGTATTATAGCACCAGATTCCCAGGTTCCCTCTGCCTCCCCTACTAAATGCATGCAGCGTCAAGCTTATAAAAAAATATTATATATTTATATAAAATTATGGATATAATAGAAGGCCGACATGTATATGACGAAAGTACATTACATTCGATACAGACTAGTTTGTGTAATACATATTATATTATGCTAATTTTGAAATAATGTGAACTCGATATCGATTAACTATCTAATGACCTCAAAAACAAAAGGTCTAACATATGTACATATATATTTACTTAAATAAATTTCTATGGTAGAATAGAAATGTATATTGTACCGTATAAAGTAAAAAAAATCGGTCAAGTGCGAGTCGAAATCAGCCACCGAGGCTTACGTACGTTAGGATGGTAGGTCAACGGGAAGTACTGTGTAGAACTTATAAAAGTTGACACACTTAAGTTTGNATTCAATACAATTACAATTTATTATATTTGTCGCTCTGATAACGAAGCAAAGCGCGGCGTTAATTTCCGCCCCTCAACACGCAATGTCTTCAGAATTCGACAGAAAGTGTTCTAATAGAAACGCAGTATTATAGCACCAGATTCCCAGGTTCCCTCTGCCTCCCCTACTAAATGCATGCAGCGTCAAGCTTATAAAAAAATATTATATATTTATATAAAATTATGGATATAATAGAAGGCCGACATGTATATGACGAAAGTACATTACATTCGATACAGACTAGTTTGTGTAATACATATTATATTATGCTAATTTTGAAATAATGTGAACTCGATATCGATTAACTATCTAATGACCTCAAAAACAAAAGGTCTAACATATGTACATAGTATATATATTTACTTAAATAAATCTCCATGGTAGAATAGAAATATATATTGTACCGTATAAAGTAAAAAAAATCGGTTAAGTGCGAGTCGAAACCACTCACCGAGGCTTCCGTACCAATTTTAGGATGGTAGCTCAACAGGAAGTACTGTGTAGTACTTATAAAACTTGACAAACTTAAGTTTGCGGGCATATGCGCTTATTTTGTATGAATTAAAATACAAATATAGTTTGTAATATTTTTTTCTAACGCTTATAAGTGTAACTTGACGGCCTCACATACATACCTACTTCTAAAAAATATTAACAAACTTTTCGCACAACTCCCGAATAACTATTTCAAAATAATAATAATAATAGAAAATCCATCAAAACGAAGAATGCCAAACGAAATAAAATACTTCGCACGCTAGATAGGTAAAGTTAACGTCCCGAAAAATTATGGCCATACCGTACCTTTACCTACTTGAGGTAAAAACGGTTTTTATGAAAACTTATTGTACACGTGCGCCGTTCGTGCTGAGATTTGGAACTAAATTGGGGTTAACAAAAAATTATGATGTATTTTTGGTGGGTATTTACATTTTTATAGGAATATTAGTAACCTGCTCATGTAATAAACATATTTATGTATGTATATTATGTATTTATGTAAAATAATATCCCATCAAAGCAGGGACACAAGCACGACTGTGAGCTCGACAGGTTGTGGGTTCGATTCCCACTTCGGAAAGGAAATGTTTCATATTTTCACAGCCTTTTTCTGGTAACGAGACAAAACGCGACAATACTTCCGAGATTGAGCGGTGTGCGGTGTGAAACAGGAACAGAAACAGAAACAGGAAAGACATTAGGAACGAAGTTTATTAATACGAGGGAACGTAAGAACGTTACCTCTGGCTACTCTTCTATGTGCGGGATGATGTTAAACAAAAGTGCATGATTTTTCCCTGCTCTGCCAAGATATTTTAAGATTCGTTCCAGTGAGTTTTGACGCTAGGTTGCTTAATGCGAGATAAGACGTGAAAATATTATTAGATACATACACACTTCTTAAATAGTTGACTAAAACGTACGATTTTTTCTTTAGAATTTTTACTTCTAAGTCTATTTATATTAATCTTGTAGAAATTTATGTATGGAAATATGAAATAGAAGAATTTCTTGTTATGTATCTGTAACCACACTCGGCACTTTCCTTTGATTAAAGGAAATCATGCTCCATTCTTTCATCCATACTGAATGTTAAAAAAGTAAAATAAATGATTGATTTTAAAATTTTCATTAATTAAATGGTATGTTGTAGTAAAAGGTATACTTTCTTTTAGGATAATAAATGTTATATTTATTTATGTTAGTTATTTATTCTAATAACTGCCAATTCATCTTCGAATCAAAATCCTGCGAATGTGTCACACATTCCCAGGATTTGGATCACATCACATCTTTCGTCCCTTACACGAAATCGACTAATGTCATTATCTACTTACATTGGCTTGATTAGAATGCCAAAAGGCAAATGAGATCTGACGTCCACCTCTAATCAAGGATTCTAGGAGCGGATTAAAATCTGATGAAATTTCCGTTAGGTCATCAACGGAAACCTATGAATATTTGTCGTTTAAGCTGAACGGTGATTGATGAAGATTAATTTGTGCGTATGTGATTTGGATGTTCTAAATATTGTATGGCAATTTATAGTTCTACCAAGGGTATGTAGATGAGACGTAATGTTAAAACACTCCGTTCCCCATGCACCGACCAATTTTTAAGAATTTACTCTCTCTCTCATTTTCTCTCTTACAAGAGAGAAAATAATTCATTTCGCCGCTTGAGAATTGAACCCACAACCGTCTCGTTAACAGTGTTGTGTTACTGAGCCACGGCTTCATGGCCAATGTTTGTTAATATGACTAGTATAACATGGCTAGATCATGTTATGCCGGCGTACCTCAATGAGGCAAATTCTACGATGATGACGACATACTTACTTGGAATTTGAAAATTCTGATGAAAAAAGGAAGACGGACCGTCTACCCTGCCCTGTTATATGGAGGATATCGCATAAATCCGAAAAAAATACCCTCTTTTCAAAAAGTTGGTTAAAATAAAGGTAGTACAGAGTTAAAACCATCAATCTGTCTCCATATAACCGGGTTTCAGGTGCGGCTTAATGAAGCCCGCGATAATTATCCGACAAGTGATTTGTTCCTGTTTTAATATGGGAAACAAATAGAAATACGTACGTTGGAACATTAACTTTAATGGCATGTAATATTACGAATTTATTTTATTTTAGTTGCATTATAAATGTATATTTATGTTATTTTATTTTTTCTTATCATTTTTCATGTGGAATGTGATGGTGTATGTGTCTATTAAGTCTAAATACGATTAACTTACATTATAAGGGAAAATCCGAAAAGGAAAAAAACAGAATCCATATTAAGTACTTTGCAAAAGAAGTGAGAACTTACAGTACAAGTAGAAGAAAAGACCGTAAAATGATTGAAATTATTTTTATATTACAGAAAAAACTTTTGAAAACTTATAAATGTAATTCATTTGAAGTAAAATAAGTACCTACATACGCCGGCTTACTTAAGTTTGTCAGCTCTTATAAGTGTACATGTGTGTACTTTCCTGCAATCCTGAAATTGGTACGAAACCCTCGGTGAGCGAATCCGACTCGCACTTGGCCGGCTTTTCTTAATAGAACAGTTATTTTAGAATAACCATAACATACGTATATTATTAATGTAGTCACATAAATTATCCTAATTATATTCCCACTAGCCAATAAGAGTTCTTAGAGACAAGTCTACCTAAATAAAATATTCCACACTATATTTCCCCACAATACCAAACACATTCACCGAGAAACAAAACGAATGTCGGCAAAACGTAGAAAATTTGGCCAAATTGAATAACAAGCGCCGTCAGTTGTCACTTGTCAGTTGAACGGCGCGCCGCTTGAAGATGTCGAAAAATGTATGGAATTTTTCATTGAGTTCGAGTGGAATACAATTTTTATATGTAATGAGATAAATCACGTCTTCCCACATCCCTTTATGTCAATCCTAGATAGGAACTGGTAAATCGCTGTGTTCAAGGTTCAAATCAGTTTGTTTTTGTTGTTTTTTATTGTCTAAACACTTATCGACGATTCCTTTGCCTAAAGTTTGCGTCCTAAGTATAGACTGCAGGGGCTTCTTTATAATGCTTTAACTTACGCTTTTACGGCTCGAGATAAATGTAGTTAATCAATTAAATAAACAGTGTATATATTATATTCACCGTAAACCGTTACCCATTTAACCATTAGAAGATCAACTAAACTAAAATATATCTAAAACAAAATCTATCTGCGGCGTTGAGATCCGCCACTCAACACTGAACTTGGGGAACGAGTGTCTCAATAGATACGGAGTGTCTTATTACACTAGTTTCCCAAATTCCCTCTGTCTACCCTGCTATATGCGTGATATAACGTGAAAGTAAAAAAATCTATTACTACAATAGCATCTATTTATAGGTGCCTGTGCCTGTGCCTGTGTGCACTCCCTCAACACTGAGTCTCCACGGCAGACACCACTAGCCTCATGATTTTTTTATCAAATCTCTTATCTTCATCTTTTTTAACCTTTCAAATGTCCGATATGATATCTCCAGTAACCGGTTAAATTCAGTTTATGATCGATCTTAGAGTCTTCTTAAAATAATCTCACTATCAGACTGCTGATTTTGTGATTATTTGAAGAGGGCATGCAGGAAAAACGTGATTATCACTAATCGGGTTACAGTTACACTAAAAAATCTATTTTTGAAATGGAAATTTTTTGAATGCAGCAGAGGTAACCTAGTGTTATGACACTCCGTCCCCCATTTTTCACTGCAAGGAGGAGGCGTACGTTCTGGAGGCGTAGGTTGATTGCCGAAACTCAACGCCGCGTTTTGCTTCGACACCAGAGCGGACTAGGAATCGAACCCACAACCTGTCGCATTTATAATCACACTTTGTGCCCCTGCACCATGACAGACCTCACTGGTATACTAATTCATAATTCCTTTTTCAGATGTGGAGAAACATATTGGTGCTATTACTAATAGCACATATTGACGCTGTCTTTAACTTTCCAAGTCAATCTAAAACGTCCAAAAACTTGATCCCAGTGACTCACACCCACGAATCAACAGTTCATCATTCTATATCAACAAACAGAAAGAAGAAAGGACCCAACATACCTTTGTCTTTACAAACACAATATCAAATTTTAGTACCAAATTTACATGTTATACCCTTATCGAATGTCATTCCTGTACTAATACCTCATAATGCTCCTGTCCACGATTTGACAGTTATTCCCCTACATAAAGTGAGTGAGCCCATGATATCTTACAGGGTTCACAATGATGAGGAGGATAGGTATAGGAACCCTTTAGGAGGATATGGCGTTGGATGGCAGTTCGGAGGTCATGGTGCTGGCCATGGATACCATTATTCTTATGGTTAAAAAAATTCAATAAATTATTTTTGTATAGTTAATTTGTAATTTTATTTGTTAACCTTTGGTGTTATCAGTGAGTAATTTTTATCAGTGGCACTGGGTAAGCATATGTTATTTGACCTTCAGCCTTCAGCACAGCTAATACTTATTTTTTTTAACTTCACTCTGTATCCTACGCATAGTAGGGTAGGCAAAAGGAATATGAGAACCTAGTGACGAGATACTCCTTTCCCTTTATGACACTTCTGTTCCCCACTTTAAGCTTTGCCTCGTTACCAGGGCAAGAAAATTAAATATTTAAAAAAATAATTAACATTTCCTGTAGCAGGAATCGAACCCACAACCAGTCGTGTTTACAGTCACACATTTCTGCTCCTGCTTCACAACTGGCCAATTCAATGAAAATACTTTTTTTATACTTATAAAAGTGCATTTAATGGCTACGTTCTACATTTTATAAAAAAAATATTAACATGTAGGTATATATTTAAAAAAAGATTTTTCATAATCTACTTTTAACGTGAGATGTTCATATGAGCCCGGAGTGACAAGATGCGTCGCAAATATAAAGCGCTTTTACGTCTTCACTAATGCACTTTTCTTTAAAGGCTCGTGCATATTATGAAGCGATATGAGTATTTTGTTTAAGTTTCACGTTTTATCCCGCATATAGTATGGTAAACAGAAGGAACCTGGGAACCTAATGTTAAGTCAATTCGTTTCCCATTAAAACCCTCAGTTTATATTAGATATTATATTTCTCAGAGTGGGAAATGAACCTATAACACTTATGTTTAAAGTCCTTTTGTGCCATCGGGACAAGACCGCCTTCTAAATGGGGATATACAACTAATTCCATGTTTTTAACAAACAGGCAGAGGAAGCCTAGTGTTAGACACTCCGTTCCCCACATTCCGATTCCCTTTCCCTTCCTATCCTTCCACATGCGGGATAAAGCGTGAAAAGCTTTTTTTACAAATCATAATGTGTCCAAACCCTAAATCTGCAGTCTTCTCAGTACAGTCATGTACATACACGATACAGCTGAGACATGCTTAGGAATTCTTTTGATTAAATTTTCAACGTTAAATCTCTTTCTAGAAGACAACAGACATTTCGTTGCGCTTTAAAATATTCTGTCTTTTAGCTTCGGTCAATATCTGTCGAGAATTAAAATGTACGATTTGGGACTTGCCTGTCTTTAGTTTTTAAGAACAAAAGCTTGGCTTACTTGTTGGAATGTAATTTTAAAATGTTTCAAACAGTTTCGTTTCATTTTAAACTTGCTTTGAAAGTCTTGGGATATATACGAGTACGTCGTGGGATCAAGCTTAATATATTCTTAAAAATAAATAAAATATATCAGCTTCCCACTCAGGAAGGCAGAGTGAAACTTAGTGGTAGGACACTCTGTTCCTAATTTTCCACCGAATTCTGGTGACAGGTTCCCGATGCTTCAAAGGGCACGGCAAGGTCATTAGCTTTGTGAATATGTTAATAGATATTGTAATATATAATTACTGTGCGGTTACTCCCAACATAACTATATACAATTTCAATAATTGCTGAATTCTATAATATTAACTAAACGCTTACGAATGCAAGAATTAATAGCTATAATTAATTATTTATTGGTCATTTTAATTACATATAGCTGATTCGATTTAGAATTACATATATATGTTAGTTAATAGTATGCTAATTTTATAAAACTAAAAAAAATGTTTCGTTGAACTCCCTAATCTCAGGAACTCTTGGAAAGAAAAAAAAAATTTTGTACTGGATAGTCCATGTGGACTAAACCATGTTGTGGATTTCAATTCTTTATCCTATAAAATAAATCGTTTCGATGCAACCTACGTACCCGCGGTTTGAGCCACTACGCCACTACGACCTCTAATAAGAATCATTTTTTATATAAGTAAATAAATTAAAACTATTTTCTGTTAGTACAGTTTTATTAATAGTAAGTATTGCCTTTTTGTTTCTGTATTAATTCAGTCCATTTATCGAGTAAGGCTATAAAGGCTAATTACATTAATCGTTCCCCTCCAGTAACCCGCTGTACCCTCAAAATTACCTCAGGCACTTAGAATGTATCACAATTCTATTAGTTATATCCTTTTGACTACGGCACGGCGGCCGAACCACAGGTAAAAATGTTGTCGTTAATATTTTAATAAGAAAAAAGAAATAAAAAAAACAAATAAATTCTGACAATCATACAAAATAAATATATTTTTCATATTAAAATATCCCTTTCTATATATAGATAGATACGAAATACATACATAAAGATAAAAGAAAATATTTAATCGACACCGTTTCAAAGTACCGTTGCATTACACTATAAATACGAACAAACGTAGTAACAGCTCTGTCGCTTAAGAGAATACACATTTCTGTTTCTTTTTTAATAATTATTGTGTGAAATAAAAGATTAATATATTATTATTATTTTTAATAGGGTTTTATCATTGGTATATTAGTGTGTGAATTGATAGTGTATGTGAACTATATACATAATATTTGTGAGAGAAAGTCGATCTATTCGATAAAATATGTTATTTTTAAGGTTTAACATGTAAGTTGCATTTTATTTTTATTTTTTAGTAATATAAGGTTTCATAAATAAACTCATTAAAAAAATTGTAATAATTCAATATATAATATAACACATATGATGTTTTAAAACTAAAACTATAACATTTTATACAAGTTTATTTGAAAAAGTATTATTTTCATTTTACGAGTGTTTCTCGTAAAAATGTTTATATATAAAATTTTCGGATTTATAAAGTTTATTCAACCAATAAACATAATATTGGACGGAGTGAATGATCACTAGACTATACATTTGGCCCAGACACTGTCTCCAGCCTACAAAATAGAAGACATAGGTATCGGTATATAAGAAGAAAACTCAAAATGTTATTATAATTACAAATATTTCGTAACACTAAAGATTATTGACCGACATCTAATCTAGAATAAGTCAAGGGTGGATGATAAGTTGTTATCAATATAAACTATATTCACGTTTAAATACACTAAGGTCATTTATAGTAAAAACATAATATTGCAAGTTACAAAGAAGATTAAATGCTAAATCACTTGGTCCTCTTACACATTTCTTATAAAGATATAAGAACATTTTCCACTGAAAAATTTAATATAATAATTTTCATTTCTTCGCTCTAGTGAGGCAAAGCGCGGCTTTAAGTTCCGTCATTCAACACGCAATGCCTCCAGAATTAAATTACTTAATACAAGGTTCCCTCTGCTTACACTACAACGTATAAACATTTTCAACAAGTCATTTTGGAATCTACAACCATCACACTCGGCGTAATGAATTATTATTATTTCCTCGCTCCCGTAACAAGTCAAAACGCGATATTAAGTTCTGCTACTTAACACACAATGTCTCGAAAATTGTATGAAAAGTGGGGATTGAAATGTCTTAACAGTAGTTTTTAAACACTCAACAGAAAAGAATTTAAAAAAATAAGCAAAAAAACACCAAACTCGTTATATCCTCATTAAGTTACACGCTATTATAATAGAAATAAAAATAAAAGGGAACTCTGCAGTTTTGTCTTCTGATTGCAGGCGAGCTACGATTGTCACATTCTTTATTGCGCTAACCTGCATCCGATGCGAGGCTCCTGACGGTAAGTGCTCTTGTACTGTTGACATGGTAATTTAGTTTAGTAGATATGTATGTTAAAATTGTATGTGACAGACTAAAATTAATAGTCGTAATGGTAGTGAATGTAAGCTTGAGAGTTGTGAGTTCGANTTAAAAATAGTCATTTAACTATCTAAAAATAGTCATTTAAATATATTTTAATAAGTACTTGAAAAGATTAGTAGCACAGATTTAAAATTACGGTACCTACTAAAAAATCCTTGCTGTGTAAAACAATTGAAAAATCCTTATTGAAACTATGAAAATGCGGGTTGCATTAGGGTTTAATTAATTTTCACATTATCTTAAGTGCTTTGCAAACATACATTACATGAATAATCCAGTAGTTAAAGCGGGCGAAGCCGCAAGAGGGGTCGCTAGTAGGTATATAAGAAGAAAACTCAAAATGTTATTATAATTACAAATATTTCGTAACACTAAAGATTATTGACCGACATCTAATCTAGAACAAGTCAAGGGTGGATGATAAGTTGTTATCAATATAAACTATATTCACATTTAAATACACTAAGGTCATTGGTAGTAAAAACATAATATTGCAAGTTACATAGAAGAATAAGTACTAAATTACTTGGTTCTCTTACATATTATATAGATATAAAAACATTTTCCATTGAAATATTTGATATTTTCATTCGCTTCGCTTCGCTCTAGTGTCGAGGCAAAGCCTTCAGAATTAAATTACTTAATACAAGATTCCCTCTGCCTACCCTACACTTTACACTACAACGTATAAACTTTTTCAACAAGTCATTTTGGAACCTACAACCATCCCACTCGACGTAATGAATTATTATTATTTCCTCGCTCCCGTAACAAGTCAAAACGCGATATTAAGTTCTGCTACTCAACACACAATGTCTCGAAAATTGTATGAAAAGTGGGGAATGAAATGTCTTAACAGTAGGTTCTCTTTTCCTGTTACACGCGGGGTATTACGCAAAGGAAATATTTTTTTAAATACTCAACAAAAAAAAAATTAAAAAAAATAAGCAAAAAAACACAAAACTCATTATATCCTCATTAAGTTACACGCTATTATCATAGAAATAAAAATAAAAAGGAACTCTGCAGTTTTGTCGTCTGATTGCAGGCGAGCTACGATTGTCACATTCTTTATTGCGCTAACCTGCATCCGATGCGAGGCTCCTGACGGTAAGTACTCTTGTACTGTTGACATGGGAATATAGTTTAGTTTAGTAGATATGTATGTTAAAATTGTAAGTGACAGACTAAAATTAATTGCCGTAATGGTAGTGAATGTAAGCTTGAGAGTTGTGAGTTCGATTTTAACCTGGGGGAATGAATTGTTTTGTTTTTCTTATGCTTGTAATAATATGTCTAAAAATTACGTGTCTCAAAATTTGAAACGTGATTTGAAAAGTGAGTGATACAGTGTGCAGCTAATAAAACCTTAATTCAATTCAATTTTAGCTTTTTCGTTGTAAATGTATTATAAAAAAGTATTTAAAAAAAAATATTGAACTTCGATGAACTAAAAATAAATAATATATATTTACTTTTAATTAATGCTAATATGTCACATTTACTTGCTGACGCTACTTGCTTGTTCGAAAGTATCAAGTTCAGACTTTAAAGCGAACAAAACTAGTGATTTTAAAAGTATAGTACGCGTCGTTTAGTCGCACTTCTTACTGCTCTCACTTTTAGCGGATACAAAATAAACATTTACATTTATAATTTAATCATTAAAATAAATATTTATATAAATCTTTACTATATTAAATTTTGATTTTATTTGAAGAATAAGTTTTTTAATAAGTAATTTATATCAGATATAATATAATGTACGAATTTAATAAAGAATATTCTTTTTATCCCCAAGCTGTCAGCCCGAACATAGCACGGTAGTCAAAGGGGACTTGGGAACCTGGTGTTACGACACGCCGTTCCCTTTAACATTTTTCCGTTACCCCCTTTCCGGATCACTGATTTAATAATAATCTTGTGGTTTTCTGGTTATACTCCAGAAAAACTGTTGATGCGTTTCGTAAATACATTTAACGTATACATCACAATTATATAAGACTTTGCTCGATTGTTAAATCTAGCGGTAAGATATATCGTTTCTCATTTGCCGCCTTCCAAGACTGCGTGTTGAGTAGCGGATCTCAACGCTACACATTGTCTTGTTACCAAGTGGGCATTGAACCTATAACTGCCAAGTTTTCACACTGTATCACGAAATATTTTTAGTTCTCTCATAATATATTTTTTATTTACCCCCAAATGTAAACGTGGCAATCATTTACGTATATACGAGTACGCTACAGCGACCATTATTTAATTTTAATTCTTTTATTAATAAACAGAACCCCTAACCCTTTCAACATTTATATTTTCATAGTATAATTTTCATGAAATGAAAAAGTAATAATTTAGACGATCATAATATAAAATGGGGCTCAAGTCTCGTAAATTTCCAAAAGGCTTTTATTTAGTACTTGAATGTTTCTTTATATACCGTATTTTATGCTAAGCGGCCAATATAATTGTTAATTACTTATATTATATATCTAAATATTATTTTAAAGCATATAATCATAGATTCTTAAATAATAAATAATCCAGTTTTTAATAACGCAAAAATATATTAAATCTGGTTATTATTAATATTTATGGTGAAATTAATGATCACAATAATGGCGGCCGTCATGGCGCAGCGCCAAAGAGTCTTGCAAACGTGACAGTTGTAAGTTCCATGCCCGCTAGAAGTAATCAATTAGTTTTCCTTGCCTTGCTCTGGTAGCAAGTAAGTATATGAAAATAATGAAAATATCATAATTTTATCTGCTGTTTAGAATTCTGAATATATTCCGATATATTTTTTATTTTTCCGCTATGGCCAAATTAAGTTATTTCCGTTTAAAACGTAAAAGATTTTCTTAGCTTCACGTGATATCTTGGTAAGCACATGTCAGGATAGGCAATGGGAACCTGGGAACCTAGTGTTATGATATTCCGTTTTCTTTAAGACACTTCCGTTTTCCATTTATCGAAAAATTACAATAAATAAATGAAAATACCTACACTATTTTTAATCTTAATGTAAATAATTTTGTATTTTAGGTTACATTGTTGATGAAGTCACAGGAATAGGCTACAAAATCATCTATCAATCACAAACGTGGTTGGTAGCGAAAGAAAGATGCGAAAGAGACGGTGCCACCCTTGCTGTACCTAAGTCTTTGGTAAGTTTTACTGAGAAATAATTCCATATTGAATATGTAAAATGGTTTAATTATTTTTGGCGACGATTGACGAGCTCGTAAACGCGACAGTTGCGGGTTCGATTTGCATTCGTGGAAGAGAATTATTTAACATTTTCATTTTCTCGCTTTGGTAATAAAACAGCGTGGTGATGAGTACGCCACTTAACCCTAGAGGGGTTGTTATATGGATATCAAATGAAAGGGAAAATTTGAAAATATAATTTAGGTATCATTAAAAAAAAGATTTTTTTTTATATAATATATATTTTTTAATTCATTTGTTATTTCAAATATTTCAGTGACACTATACAAAACTATAGAAACTAATTTTATATATTTTTATAGGAAGAATTCAAGTTCATGCAGAAGCTAGTGCGCGCGATGCACTTGCCTAGCATAGATAGCGATTTCAAACTCATCGTGTGGTTGGGCATAAACAACTTGGAGAACTATAAAGTATGGAGAAATATTTATGGTAAGCACTTCACATTATTATTTTTTATTATTAATTATTTGTTCACAGTTTTGTTTTTTTTATCTTTAGACTGTAGTTGAAGAAGCCAAAGTAAAATTTTCGAATCATTGTTGATTGGTGGAACCTAACGAATCGAATACACATTTACATCCGTTCTTTTATATTCTTTTCGAGTTCGAAAGTCCATTTATCGAAGAATGCTATAGGTTATATAAAGTAGGTACATCACGTTAGTTTCGGCGGAATAGAAAGTGTGAAGTTCTCCTGGTCAAAAGTTCTGGGGTAACAAACATAAAAACATACAGTCGAATTGATCCTTACGGAAGTAAGTTAAAAAAAATATTAAATACAAATTTACTTCGAAAATAAATATATCAAACAATCATTTTTAACTTAAAAAGTTAAAAGATTTCCCTGGAGAAGTCTTTGCGGCTTAAAATAAATCATTTTAATATCGCAACCGCCTCAGCTGCAGGTGGCAGATACACTTCAATTACAAAGTAATTTTTATTCGGAAAAACTTGTGCATAATTAATCTAATATTACGACAGTAGTCTTTTAAATGTAAATAAAATAAATATCTTAAAATTGTATTTTTTGTACTCAGATAAGAGAATATTAACAAAACGAATGAGATGGCTGGAGAGTTCTATAAACAGAACAATCTTCTCTTCTTTTCCTTCTAATGAATTTATTAGTCATGTTCATTTAATTTGAATGGGTTCAATCCCCACTCGAGGAAGTGAAATATTTATTTACGTTTATATTTCCATTTCTTCGCTCTGGTGTCTAGACAAACCGCGGCGTTTACTTCTGCCACTCAACACGCAATGCCTCCAAAATTTTTACGTTTATCCAAACGGGGAAAGATCGTCTTGAAAGCAAGAGGAATGAGAGCAGAGTGTCTTATCTTAACACTACATTTTCTCTATATTACAAATACAATTTTAGTATTATACTATGCACACTGTACATAGCCAACATATATCAAAATAATAAAGTATTTTGTATATTATACACATATAAATAATAATTAATATCTATGATTTACTACCGATACGCCCCGAGCTCTTTTAAATTAAAGTGATTTATTTATTGTCTGGCACATTTTCAATAGTCCCTTCGGACTTCGCCGGTATCTGTAAGCGGGCGCTATTTGTTATAATTACGTTAATTATGTTTTATATGATATGAGTATCTTTCACTTGGGGAATAATGAGGATAGGTTTGGCTCAGGGGTCAAGCGTGTGGCTGTAAACGCGGTTGGTTGTAGGTTCAATTCTCATTCGAGGAAATGAAATGTTATCAAAAAATGTTATTTATTATCAAAAAGAAAAATAATTTCAATTGGTTAACTAACTAAATTATTTTCAGGTGAAAATATAGACGAGACAGGATTTCACGAATGGAGTGATGGAAATGGACACGGTTACAGGTAACCTAATAATAAGCTTACCTACATAGATTATTAAAATATTTTTTATTAATCTCAAGAGTGCCTAAACAAAAAGTTAAAATATATATATTTTTTAATTTCGTGACGCTATGCCTACAGACTATTAAATGTTCAAAAAGTTGGATATAAAAAAAACATTATTTGTAGGAGGCGTCGTGACGTAGTGACACAAGTGAAACCTGACGGTTGTAGGTTCGATTCCCACTTGGATAAATTAATTATTTAGTATATTAATTTCTAATCTGCGTTAAACTAAAAATATATGGTAATTCTTACTTTGAATGCTGGGCTACACTCCCTAACAAACAAAATCTCAAAATTCAAATTTTATTTTCAGTAGGTTTGTCTGTGCGTTGTCTGTCATCCACTCAATAACAAAAGAATTTTCTTACATTTATAGTGATGAGCCTGCAGAACCACATTGCGCGGGAATGAGTGCTGTTAACTGGCTCCGAGACTTCTGGTGTCATCGGCGACAGCCATATATCTGTCAGATTAAATTAAAAATTGAATAATTTTATTTTTTTTATTTTATTTATTATATTTTAATGTAAGATAAGTTATTTATCAAAATAAATATTTTCTAATTGGTATACTAATTAATTTGTTTATTCATTCTTGAAACTTAAGATAATTTCATTATATTTTACTTCAATCCCATCAAAAACATAAATGTAAAATGAAAGCCAAGTTCAGTAATAAAACATATGCCTTCAGCGATAAAAGAAGTGAGATGTAAATGTATGCCAAGTTCAATGGTCAGTCCTGAAATTTATTTTTAACAATATAAAATATTTTATAACAACTGAAAATGCCCATTCTTCTTACAACTTGGAGACTTTATTTATGTGTAATATCTGANTGTAACAAATGTTGGCATTTAAAAAGAGTGGCCATGAGTTTCTTTGCCTGTATCTTCTCATGAGCTCAACCATTTGAACGGGCTTTTTTCAAGTCAAAATTGCAAATTTTTTTTTGGTTATTTTGTTTTGTATTTTTTTTTCTACTTTATGACATGTCCAAGTAAATGTTAAACATTTTTATGGAATAAAGATATTTTGACTTTGACTTTGATAAGAAAGTATAAAAATAAGTAAAAACAGTATCATCTGACTGCACGCGACTGTCGTGGGTTTGTTTTGCAATGGGGAAATTAATTATTTTCATTTTCTCACTCTGGTTACAAGACAAAACGCGCCACGTCTCGGAAACTGAGCATATGGAAAACAAAGTGTTTTAAAACCATGAAGAAAAATAGGAACATATATAACTAAGTTGAAATATAATATCTATATAATACTTTAAAACTTTATAAAATAACATTTCTGAGTTAACTTCAAATTTTGGAATAATATTCAAGAGTACCGGCACAATGTCAGTGCGAAAATTGTTAAGTGTTTTAGAACGAGTTTCTCTCCATCAATTTAAATTTCACGTCTTTGTGGCTTAAATTTTGCTTTTAGTTATAACAATAAATTTTGTTCGAATTTATTACTCATCAACTATATTTAATTACTAGTGACTCACTTGCGGCTTCGCCCGCTTGGAATAGACAATTATATAATTAGCAACCTGGATTATTTTCTTATAACAATATTAATTTAATGACAATACCTGTACATTAATAAAGAAAGTTTCAGCTAGTTCAAGAAAGTAGTTATTATACACCAATTTAGTCAAATATCAATCACGCTCTACCCCTAATACTGCAGAGTAGGCAGGGGGAACCTAGTGTTAAGACACTTCGTTCCTCATATAGTCGATTATAATATTTTATATTGACATAACTTCTTTATTTGTGACCCAATTGAAATAAAACAAACACTTAATGTTAAGGGAAGTTTTCTATAAAAGAATAGTTAAAACTACATTTTAATCGCCATTTCTTAGATTGGCGTGCACAAGCTCACAGACAAACAGACAAAAATTTTAAAAATCATGTTTTGGGTTCTATTATATTGTTGAATATAATATTTTGCTGTTTTCTATGATTTTTTGTTTAATTTAAAAATATGCCAAGCTGATTTCGATATCCACGTCCTACTACTTACCTGTTCAGAACATACTCGTACTAACAATAATGCGCTTGCAAGTGTATAAATAGTATTCAAACGGTTGTGAAGGATTGGATTTTGTGGACGCTTGCCGAAACTTGGCAAATATGTAAATGTACCACAAAATTTTAATTAAACAATTTAAAAATAACAACGTTGCCAGATGCGAAATGTTTCAACAGTCCTAAAAATTTCAATATAAATTTCCAAAAACACAAAATCCAAATAATACCCGAGATATCAAAATACGTCTTCAAAGATTATGCTAAAACCGCCATATAAATCGTAAAGTATTTGGGCTCATAAAACTTGGAAGATTTAAGATGAAGTTTTAATTCGATCACACTGTATCAGCCACTCATCGTCTTATAACTTCTCGTTTTCAGGTAACATTTAATCTTGAACAAATTGTGAATTTTATTAACGAATTCTAGTGTAGTACCTACTTAAATACATATTAAAGAAAATATTCAATTTGTACTAATGTGTAATTTAATTTTCGTAATATTAAATATTTATATTAAATTTATTCTGTAATTCTGCAAGGTTGCTACTAGAAAATTTATTTTTAAAATATTTTCAGTGTTTAATAATAATAAAAAAACGTTTTCATTAATTTTAGAGCATTTGATTTTTTTTTATTAATCCCTTGGCGTTATAAACATTATTTTTAAGCTGCACGCAATATTCCGCATATACTTACCAGAAATATTCTGTATTAATTTTAATTTTTTTATTACATTATAATACAACAGGATAAAGCTAGAGCCATCTATCGCTCACTAGCAATAGCAGTTAGGCCATTCGACATTCGTTTCTAAAATATTATAAAGTAAATAAAGCATATCATAATAATTATAAACAAGATATTCTACCTAAAAAAGCCCAAAATATACTTTTTTGAAAAAGAAAAGAATTTTGATTTTTACCAAGTGAATAATATTTTGTTACTGAACGATAACGTCACACCAAATGTCAAAATACTTATTTTAGGTTATGTTATGATCAACATTACTTATTAGATTATTTTGAAAGATTTTAACTTAATTAAAAACAAATAATTTCAAGGTATGAATAATATAACTCATAAGTATTTGTATTCTTCAATATTTAATTTAATATTTATTTATTTATATAACCTTTTTTCATATCTTGATTTCAGATGAATTTGCTTAGAAAAGGAATGTCTATGTTAACTATCGGACTTAAATCTCAATGTTCATCATATAGCGGTAAATAATATTATTTTTTTTATGATAAATGAATAAGTCATTGTTAATTTCTTTATTTTTACCATTCGCTCTTATAAATTAATGGTTATGAATTATATTATTTATTTCTTTTTTCCTATAAAATCATGCCTGTTGGCCCATATGACATAAGTATATTTTATTATGAGTATTTCTTGTTGTTACATTACAAATGCAAGATTCGTAAAAATTCCGTTATCTGACATAAAAGATAGCTGTCTTACAGTTTTATAACTAATTGATACTGAAAGGAGGCTGTGGTACACTGGCATGGATTCTGACTGTAAATCCAATTGTGTTATATTTCTCATAGTAATTAATTATTGTCATTATCTGTGCTGTTAGAAAGGCAATAGCAAAGCAAAGCATTGAGTTAGACTTCCACAAAATTCAGACACTCAACATGCAATGTCTTGAAAATTGGGTGGATAGTAGGAAGTTAAAAAAAAGTGTTTGTATGTTATTAATGTTACTCGGCCAGTTGCATAGGGGTTCAAAATATTTTATACTTTCATAGTATTCTTTAGATTTCAATCTAAATGTTTACATAGGTGTGGTAAGTAATAATAACTGAAATAGAATGCTGAAATCTAGCTTGTGACTAATACTGCTCCTGTTAATCTTCCAACTGTAAGAAAGTAAAAACAATCCTAAACTTTATAATGTTGAAGGACTATAATAAAATTGTGTAAAACCTTTATATTTTTTAAAGAAAACATTAAGAAAATAAATGCATCAAAGCACTATACAAGACTTGGGAAAAAAGACAAAAAGATCTAACGAAACACTCGATTTAAAACAGAACATCAATTACACATCCACACATGTGATAACACCTCCACATGTTCATGTCCAGCACTTGATCATACCTTTACACATTTTTTAAGTCTTTTTTTTATGTAATTATTGGTAAAGTTTTTGTTTCATTTGAAAAACTTTTTTTTTCCACTGTGATATTTAACTCCATGACCTTGAGTTTTTAGTTAACGGAAGTGTCTTAATGGGTATGTAATATCGTAACTGTAGGTTCCTCGTTTTTATGTGCTTACCCTGCTATGTGCAGGATGCAGCGTGAATCTAAAGAAAAGATATCATCGATGACTTGCTCACAAATGACTGAATTCATTTTTGTTAGCTATTAGTTTTTATTACTAGTACTTAACTTATTGAATGCACATTATTGTGTATTGTACATAACTATACTTTGATTAGTTTATAAAATATCCAAAAGTGACTTCTCCTGTATTTCAAGGAAATTGTTAGATTATAACAATAACCTACACCTACGCTTCACATATCTTATTTATACATCTTATATTTCACAATAATTAGCATCTCCAAATCCAAACAAAATAAATCCACCAGTAAATAGGAAACTCTATATATGTATATAACTGTCAATTTGGTCAACATGTCATCTCCATCGACATCTGCATCAAATTTGGCAGCTGCGTACCAAATGTAAACTAAAATATTCTTTTTGGATAAGAAAATAAAGAACATATTTGTTTGTTGATATATTTTAATAATATTTGCTAGGGATTGCGATCGCGCCTGTCTTTTGCGTGGAACCCTTCCGCGTGGACCAGGATTATGTCCACGGGTCGTACAGTCAGCAAAATATTTAGTTTTTTGGTAATATTTTTCTTAATTTTTAATTCTCTTAAATATTTATTCAGTTTCTATAGATAGAACAAATCAATTGGTTCGTTTCTTGTTTTTCAACAAATTCTGTAACTTATTTTTGACGAATTCCTTTCATAAGGAAGTTTACACCCTCCAATATTCTTATGTTAATTCTTAAAACAATCTTCCAAAATAATATTATATTAATATTTATCAAATACGTATTGTGTGTTCGTCCATAATAATCTCTTCTCTTCTTACTACACCTAATAGTATAAAGAAATACGCGACTTAAATATTAAAACGATGATTTTTACGATATTCCTAATAACAACTATTTTACAATAATTGTAACGTTTCTTGTTAATAAATTATTATTCTATATTTTATTTTATCGCCTATTACAAAATAAAATATTAAATACACACAAATTACGTTATTGCGGCCAGTACGTCGAAAATCCGTAAACAAGGGTTGGAAACGTGGCATGAGTCAGCGCTGACCACTGATGAAGATCTCATTCACACCTATCCTTTGTGCATATTGTCGCACTTTGCGTTACTTGCAAAAATATATTATTATATATGTACAAAACCACTGGACAAAGGCTTGGCCATTTCATTTTGAGATAAGCTAACAGAATGCTTGGAATTTCTTTCATTAAATTGACATTGTGGCTTATTATGAAAAGTTATATTTTGTATTCGGAAAAAATCATATTCTTTCCAATATGTGAATTGTATGAAGTTTTTAATTTATATCGGCTGGCTGCTTTGGAAGCTATTAGGGTTTTGAAATAACTCAATATTTATTATTAAGTTTTTAGTTGATGCTTTAGTGCAGGGGCAGTGTGGTACTGTAAAAAGAGACCGTTTTGAGACCGTTTCTTTTTCGGAGGAATCAATTATTCAATGCCTCTAGGTTCCTTCTGACTACCCCGCATCATGCATGCATACAGCGTAAAGCTAAAAAAGTTTTTAGTATTTATAATTAAGTTGACCTAGACTTCTATCGATACCGTTATGTCGCAGAGGGCCACCTTCGAACTGTAAAGGCGAATGTTATGAGTTTGGTCTCCACTCGTAGTAACGATTATATTTAATTTATTTCCATTTCTCCGTTCTGGTAAATCAATGTCTCGAAAAGCTCAAAAAGTGAAGACTGAAGTGTTTTGACACTAGGCACATAGCAGAGTATCTAGGGAAACTGAAACACGCTCAACACGGAATCTCTCGAAATCTCTGCTTTAAAATAAATTGTAAAGAGTGTCTTATTTCTACGCTGTCTCGGTCGACCCTACTATATGCAGATAAACTGTAAAACTGTAAAAAAATATTAAAATCCCAAACAAGGAATAACATATTAATCATTTACTTCTATTATAACGTAATATGTTATTGCTAACAGTTACATTTCTGCGCGTGGGACCTCCCCAGATCAAACTTTCTCATAGAAAGTATCAATTGTGTCAGTTTTGATCGCTTGGCCAGAGAAGCTTAATGGTTTTTTCCAAGTTTAAGACGCGGAAGCTTATTTCATGCTTAGCCTACTGAAAACTGGAAACCGGAAATATTTCTTTAATAATAGATCTTTTTCATTGCGTATTATCGTTTTACCAAAAAAGGTTTAGCAGTTCAACTTTTTTCAGTTTTCATTTTTTTAGCATCATATCCCGAACATAGCAGGAGAAACAGAGAATCTGGAAACTTAGTGTATCTAGAAAATTGCTAAAACCTTTGCATTGTACTGAAGGCAGAGGGAATCTAGTGTTAAGATACTCCATTCTCCACTTTCCGCCGAATTTTGAATAGAGAAAGAAGAAATGAAAATATAAATTTAAGTAAATATTTCATTTTTACTCTAAGAAAATCTCCTTCCAAGAAAGTATTATATAGCAAAAAATATATATATTTCTGTCTTGGATTAGTCGATATGATGATAATATGCAGTTTTAAGTAACCAAAATGCATTGTATAACATGAATTGCAACTGAAAAGATAAAATCTATCTGTGATAGAGTTGTGCCATTTCATGTTATTCTTATACAAATATGATTTACAATGTTTCTGGGAACATTTCTATGTTCAACTCTTGCCTATTGAGTTTGCCAGTTTTTATATAGCATTGTATGGGAAACGTTGTCATAAAGGATAATTTTAAATCTCTGTGTCCGTCATCTGCGGACAATGCCCACTATTAGCGGGTTCTAATCCGCAAAAAGAGCAGGTACTGTTTCAGTGGAGTCGCGAGTTTCTTACTTCAGCGATTAGCGTTTTATTTATCTAGTTTTAAAAAGACTTTTTTAGCACGCTGTATCCCGCTTGGAGCAGGTTAGGCAGAAGAAAATTAGTGCTTAGACACTCCGCTCTCCACTTTCCGTCGGATTCTGGAGGCTTTATATAAAATCTATGTCTATAAATACATTTTTTTTAACTGCAAAAGCTTCACATCTATAACAATCTAGAGGTACTAAACATACGGTTGTTTCTACTTCTACATTAGCATTACTAAAATCCAACATATTTTCCTACTTATATCAATAGATAGAGAAAAACCCTATCGCTCCAGCTCCTCACTTCGACCATACACTAAATACTCGCTTGCGCTAGACAGATGCAAGTCTCACGAGACACTTGGCGACGTTTATCTCAAACAATAACAGTCCGCCGGACACTACGTGATGTCGCCTCCGTCCTAGGAATACGTTTATTATTTTAGTTGCTAGTCAAATAACACTAACTTCTGACTTTTTACTTCCTAGAAAATGTTGATTAGGTAGCTGTGGTATTCATTTTCTGTTGGTTGGTTTCAATTCGGTAGTATTCTTATGATAATTGAATGGGTTACTAAGCCGGTATGTGTGGGTGACGTCCAATTTGAGGTTTTTTTGTTTTGTTTCACGGTGTATTCTTCGTAGTAAAGTTAGCAGAACTTAGTTAGGCACTTCTTTCCCCTATCTCTGTCTAATTCTGGATTCATTTTTCTGAGTGGTAATTAAACTTAAAAATTAAAAATTTGAAAACCATTTTGACAACCATGGACAGTACGAGATAGACGTTAACTGGAGATAGGAGATACATTATTAATATTAGGCGTTAGACATTAAAATTAAATCCTTAAAGTGTTTCAAAAAGAGTATTACGTAACCTAAATCAAAAATCTTCCACTCATTTCTGTCTTCACATTTCTGATACAAAAAAATGGAGGAGGCCTTCGATAATCAGCAAACATATAATATAAAACGTATTTTTTTCTGTCTTAAACTATAATCAACGCAAACTGTATCTACTTATCTGGAATAAAGGCTATAATATTTTTTTTATTTATTAAATATTGTTATTATTATTAAACAAAAAAATATCTCTAAAAATAAAATAGATTTTATTGATTATATAATTTCTTTTGCAAAATTTTTATCGGTCCCAAGCGAGCACTAGGAAGCTACCAAAGGGTTTCCAACACCTTTACCAAAAACCCCTGTAGGTACCATAGGTACCAACCATAACGGGACCACACTTGATGCTGCCACTGTATCAAATCGCACCTTGAACATGTCAATCACGTAAGTCCCGCTAAAGCGTGACGCCCGCGGTGATCGGCCACAATTGACACAATTGAAGGAAACGCCTTCAAACCTCGCTATTATAATATTGCAAAATAACGGATTCATCTAGCCCTTTAGGTAGCGTTTTGAAATTTTATGAATATTTCCCTTTTTAATCCCATGCCCCTTTTGGTGTATTCGAAATTTGTGAAAGATTACCCATCGACGGGATTATCTATAGTTTCTTTTAACACCTGCTGTTTTGGTCGTATTGTCCTTATTTGATACCGTTATATTTAACATTAGTTTCATTTCTCCTTATATTTGCAAATTAATTTCTAGTTGTTATATTAAAATTAAGTTTATAATTTAAGTTTAAAGATAGTGTTATATTTTTTTATGAATTGATCAATATATCTGTAAATCTAAGCATATAATAAAATGCTTATTATATTGCTTAGATTGATAAGGCATTCATTCAAGCCTTTATTGAATTACCTAGCTCTACAGTAGGTATTTTTTAGCTTTATCTACAATTTATTCCAGCAGCATATTAGCAGGGTAGGAAGAAAGAGCCTAGGAACCTAGTGCTGCACATCCGTTTCCCATTTTCTACTGAGTTCTGGAGGCATCACGTGTTGAGTGGCAAAGCTCAAAGCCAAGCTTTGTCTCATTACCAGAGGAATTAAATACATTAAATATTTAATTTTGTTTTTAAATCATTGAAACTTGCAGCTTATTTTCTTACTTCTTACTTTTTTAGACAAACTAGATATAGGTTTAATATTATAGCGGCCATATTAAATTAAACCTCAAAAAATATATTACCAATAAAGCTAAACTTATTTTACAGCCATATCTACTACACCTTTAATCCGTCATCTGGCTCCTGTGTCTAGTATTTTAAGCACAAATCTTCAAGTAGCACCATCGTCAACAGTAATATCAAGAACAATGGCATCTCTCGCACAGATGCACAAAACTGGGCCACATATTAAGAAAAGAAAATCTAGGAACCCGCTAAATGGAAATCCCTTCGCTAAGGTATAATATAAGTTGAATATCAAATTTTCTTTTCTGTCTGTATCTTTATAAAAAAATAATTATTGAGTTTTTTAATATCATATATTAAATTAATCATTCGCGTTGCTTAGTTGATTTGTGTTTTATAAAAGGTTGGTTATTTTAAGTAGGTAGGTATTTAGTATATGCTGAAGAAGCCAGGAGTTTAGACCACAAAGCCAACTGCTATAAATGTATTAAATTACAGTTTTTTTCTCACACATACAGAGTAAGGAGAAGGAAATTAGTGTTAAAACACAGTGCCCATTAAGACACTTCCGTTCCCCACTTTCCACTGATTTGTGAAGGCATTGCGTGTTAAGTAACGGAACTTAACGTCGCGTTCCCTTGTTACCAGAGCGTTTAAATGGAAATATTAAATATACCATTTCCTCGAGCGGCAATCGAACCCACCCACCTATCGTGTTTACGCCCCTGGGCCACAAGTGAACAGTTACATTTTAAAATTTAGAACCTAGGAAGTTTTTAAAACAGCCAATACCAATTCCACTTTATTCAATACATAGAGATTTCCGAAGTGGCATTCATTTTCATATGACGTTTAAATTTTTCAATTATTTTCAGGGTGTAGTACTGAAAACATTAATCAAAAAGCCGAAAAAGCCGAATTCAGCTAATCGCAAATGCGTACTCGCCCGCCTCTCCAACGGACGTGAGATGGTCGCGTACGTGCCCGGCATTGGGCACAACTTGCAGGAGCATAACATAGTGCTAGTTAGGGTTGGCAGGTAAAATTTGTTTTCTGTAGATATGCAGTTAATTAATTAAAAGGATTCAAGTGTATAGTAAATTTCAAAAGGAGTTAAAATTTCCATATCTCAATAGGTTCTTTTCGAGTCCAGTCCAGTCGTGTTGGAGGTGCTCAAGTGTGTGACTGTAATTGCGCTAGTATTATATGACAGAAATTAGTTTTTTTAACTCTACCCTGCGCTTTATTTCGTTATCAGGACGAGGAAATGAAAATATTTTATATCTCCTTTCCTCCTAGTGGGAATCGCACCTACAACTGTCGCGTTTACAATCGTACCATGGTGCCCTTGGGTCACGGAGAAAATAGCGTCAAAACGAACAAAATTAAGAAAATAATTATTATTTTAATAAAATTTAGTAAGAGAACACTCATCAAGATTTAATATTTATTTAGTTATTATTTTTCTTCTTTTCTTTCAGAGTAAAAGATTGCCCCGGTGTAAAGCTGAAGTGTGTTAGAGGCAAGTTCGATTTACCTCACGTGGTCAAAGCGAAAGTGTAATATTTATTAACGTATGTATCGTATACCTTTATGTATTTGTAGCGAAAATAAATTTAGTGTAAGTTAGTTTCATGTAGTTTTATTTATTCTATTAAATTTAATAGTTTATAATAATTATAAAATCATTTTTCCATTGTGGCAGAAGAAGGAACTTCGTTCAAATGTAATGACTTAATTTTATTTCCTAGCTATAGCATTGAGTTTCGCTACTTATCACCTAATGTCTCCAATCCGGGCGGAAAACAGAGAAAACAGTCCCTTGATACTCTTTGACTACCTTGCTATGCGGGAACACGCTTCAGGTTATGTCGGTTTCATGTCTTAGGTATATTTCAGAGTGCTTTGATACATTTTTGACTATTAAAATATATCTACTATTATTACGTAAACAATTCCAATATCGCAATATTTGAACCGGCGTCTGTTGGATCATCTCATAAAATATTTAGAGAAATAGGAATCTTTGTAATATTAACCAAAACTTATTTAAACTAGATTAGGTATACCTTAATCTTTCTTTACGAAACCAAATATTTCCGCTAAAAACCCTTATTTTCAATGTAAAAAGATTAAAAAATAAATTCAATTACATTTACAGCCACTGTAAAACCGTATACGTTTATAGCCGTAATTGTGGAAGCTAGGATTACGATTGGTCGGCGCGATACAAAGCGCGTGCGCAGGCCGCGCCCAGTCTACCCACTGTATTATGTATTTGTACCTCCTGTTGACTGCAGAGATTTATTTTATTTCATATATAATCGGTATTAAAAGATTGTTAACTATAATTTTTTTGCATATTTTGTAATTTATATTTTTACTTGAAATTTTGAAATTAAAATTATAGTTCATTAGATAAATAACGAAAGAATTTGTATTGATTTAAAATAAATTACTATTTGCTTCCTATTTAGATTAAAATTTAGTACTTTTTAAAGTTTTCGTATGTAAACATTTTGTTGATTTTTGTTTGTGTAATATAAAAAATCGAGAAGGGGTATAAGAAAAGATAAAATTAAAAGTAAATTCATATCATTTATTTCATTTCATATAATAATAATTCGCTTACAAAATTTCATACAAAAATATAGATAATAAATTAACTAACACTACATATTTACAACATTGCACGCTCACTTAAAACTAATGACTCGAAGTAATAAATAAGTGACAGATAAATAGTTAACAAAGACAAGACTGATGACATTTGATACAAGTGTTTGAGGCGAGCATTCCCTTCAGTTTGGACAATTCATTTTTCAAATAAGTAACTTTTAAAGCGAGATGAATCTCCCGCAGCTTCCTCCTATCCCGGCTCTGTTTCGCCGCAAAATTATTCCTCTCTCTCTGCTTTCTGTACGAATCGTCAGCGTTTTGACTGGTTTGAACAGCGCGTCTCATTCTTGGGTTATTTCCAAGTAAAGTGCCACCGTTCTTCTCAGCCATGGCTCTTAATGCATCGCGCTCAAACGCCTGGAAGTCCGGATCATCAGATAGAGTGTCAACATCCATCATGTAGCTCGGGCGTTTCCTGTCGTTGATGGAAACTGGCGATTCCGGTGGCGAAATAACACCATTTCTTGGTGGACTCACTGGAGCATATCCTGAACATGATGATATAGGCGACGTTTCAGCCAAAGGCACAAACATCGGCTGGTATATATACGGATATTGTACACTTTGGGGCACTGCATTCGGAAATTGGTAAGGCACTTCTGTATAGAACTGCTCGTTTTTACACTTCACTGATAAATCTAAGGCAGCGTCTTCTGCGTAAGGCGTCCACAAAGCCATGTTGTTGTCTTGTACAGAGATGGTCGGTAACTAATGGGGTAGGAAATGGCCCTTGTCTTTTTGTATGTATTCTAGGGGGCGTGGCCTGCTCCCCTTCCCTTTGGGTAAGCTACCTGTCATAACGGGGTGAGTTGACAGGATTTTATTGCTTTTTTTGTTGAGATTGTTTATTCATTTGTTGTTTTTTAACACTTTTTATTGTTAGGTGTTTATGACTTGTGACGTAATTATATAATAGTTAAATTTTAAGTAGGTATCTACTACTGTGTGTATAAAGTTCCAATAAAATGTTCTTATAAATATTGGTACAGATGAATGAAATTTCTATGATATTTTAATATTTTGAAATTCTATTTATACAAAAAAATATGAACATATAGAGTTATAATAAATTATATAAACAAATATTTAATCTCATCATGAAAGCATATTACTTAAGTTAAGGCCAGTCGTGGCGCGTATCTTCGATTCCCACTCAGGGAAATTATACAATTATTATAATATAGGTAAGTTTATTTAATATTTTCGTTTCCTCGTGTTTGCTAATGAGACAAATCAATACTCAATGCCCCAAGCATTTGGCGGGAAGTAGGGAATACAAGTGTTACGTAGTAAGGGAATGGAGTGTCTTAACACTAGGTTCCCAGGTTCCCTCTGCCTGCTCCTGCTGTACCTATCCAGAATACAGCGTGAAGCGTTCCTCAAAAGCATATTAAGCATCGTAACAATCAAAACAAAATAATTAACTGGATGGTCCATTAGGAATTGTAAAATTTAGAAAGAATTGAATGCAATAATATTTATTTTGCGCTTAACTATATATAATTAAGCTAAGTTGTTTTCGAGATGATGATTCATTAGATCATCTTTTGTTTATCATTTTGTTTTGCATCTGTGACATTAGTTAATGAAGGTTTATATTCTTCTCGTTTACGTATCTCATTTGTTCGTTACGATACATTTACATAGATATATTATTCTAAAAGTTATTTGATAAGTAATGACGTCTCACATTTTGTCTAGTGGAGAAATATTTTTTTTAGCTACGAGTATGCCGCTTAAAGCAGGATAGGCACAAGGATCCTAGTGTTAAAACACTCCGTTTCCCATTTTCTGACTAATTTGAGTGGCGGAACTCAACGCCGCGCTTTGCTTTCTTACCAGATCGAAGACATTAAAATATTAATAAATAATAATTAATTCCTCTGATTGTTAATCTAAACAACAACAGTCGCATTTACATCCACGTTGAAATTAAGATAAATCATAAAGACAAAAACAATTCAAATATTAAGCATCAATCCACCAGAAAGAATCAAATCCACAATTAAGTATCTCGCTGACAATCATCCCCAATATTCCAAGATTACCTAACTCCACCACAACGGCTTCCCAAAACTACTAGCAAAATCAAAAAATTAGTACAAAAAAATCCCGTTCCGTTAAGCAGCTTAGCTAAAACAATAGTCTACGTAATCCCGTATAAGACTGGTGCTGTAACGCGCTGCCGCTGCGCAAGCTTTACGACGCCAATAAACGGCAGGTACGCGGCGCGTGTCTGTGGGATTAGATAATCTTGTACGGAAAGTCACATTTTAACGGTGAAAATGGGTTTTTTTTTGTAAATAAAAAGATGAAACAATGCTATATTTTAGATTTATAGAATTTTAGAGATTAGCTGTATCTTATTTCCTACTACCTAAAGATGTAACTTTTATTTTTTGTAAAGAAAATGTTTTTATTTATATTTTGTAAAAATTATAAGTACAATTGATGTGTTTTTCAGCTTTTCGCTCTTTCTCGATCATAATCATAGTAGACAGAGAGAGAGAACGTAGAGCACTACGTTCTGTCGAAGCATCGACAGTACGTTTCTTACTTTCTATTCGATGCCTTCAAGAGCCGAATTTGAAAAAAAATTGGCTAAATTCATCGCTAAGTACTATATACAGATTTGATGGTTACATTTCTAGTGTTCTAAGAAGGTTGCTGGCTTCGACTGGATGCGGAAGGCGGAGGATCGGGAGCTTTGGCGCACCCTGGGAGAGGCCTATGTCTAGCAGTGGACCCGAAAAGGCTCATTTGATTGATTGATTGATTTCTAGTATAAAATCAAAAATATAACTACATATGTCTCTATTCCAAATATTATTTATTTTTTTATAAATTAAACTTAATTATTTAATAATATGAGAGACGAGGAACTATACCAGCTCCAGCTACGGAAGGTGACATTTGCTTCCTATAACCGCTTCACTGACTTCAATGAATGGCCCTACAAAATTATGCTCCATTATATACAGATGACTTATTTCACCAAATGTTACATGTAGAGGTTTGATACAAATTGTTCTATATATATGAAACTTAAATATATTATAGGGCTTTAAAAATTTAATATTTAATTTCCTCGAATAGGAATCGAACCTACAATGTCCTCTAAAAATTAAAAAACGGAATGAATAATTATTTAATCATTTGTCCAGAATACGAAAATTGGATAGGGGGTAAAAAAAGGAACCTACTTATTATATTTTCAAGAAAAATCTCGAAATCTTATCTAATACTTAATATTAATCCTTCAAAAACCTAATAATAAAACTCATAGATTCGGTTACTTTATTGCCCTCATTTAAAAGATCTTTTGGGGATCTCTAAAGGATTAAGTAATATTTATATAACTTTTAATACCACTTGCGTGCCGCCGTACCCGCATATAAGTAGATACGTTATTTAAAGAAAATATTGATAAAATTTTACCGAATTATATTCTGTATGGATATCATTAATTTAATAGAATTTATAAATAGTTTTATAGTACTATTTAAAAATTAAAAAATTGATGAATATAAAATTAATTTATAACTATAGAATTTAGTCTCGATTATGTTTTGTTTCATATCGTATTTAAATATTTATACATAGCTAAAGTCAATAGAAAAGGTTTTTAGGTACCCTCATATTTGTCGATATAGTTCTTAAGTATTTTTTCCAAAATATTTACGACTGGGACGGATGTTGTTGACACTTACAACGGGGCCCAGTGAGTAGTAAACGGAGATTGATGAATTATAATCGCCACACACGAACAAACTCGTATTTATGAAAGTTGTAAGACGCTGCTAAATACTAAAATGTTATAGTTTTTGTTGAGGCCGTCATACCGCAGTGGAACAGCTCCTGACTGCAAACGCGAGGGTCGTGGGTTGGATTTCCTTTCGGGGAAATAATTACATCTAAATTAATTGCGCTCTGACAAAGAAAGCCTGCGTTACACAACAAACAATGTCTCGAAACTCATTGGAAAGTAAGGAACGGAATGAAGGTTCCTCCTGCCGATCTTGCTTTGCTCAAATACCTATAAATAGTACTTACTATAATAATACTAAACGGGGTTACATATTATATTTCTCTGAATATCCATAGAGCATAGGCACTCCTTACCCTCCCATTACACATAGATCCCGCAAAATTAAATCCTTCCACATGTTAAAATAAAAAAAAACTCAATTCTTTCATATTTACTATGGCAAGTGACCAAAATGAAATTCTACGCCAATTTTCGTATTGTTGCACATTACGAGTATGTCCCAAATCTCAACGTGTAAACAGACAAACAGCTTTACCAAAAAGGGTGCTATGCAAATATTTTCTAAGAAATATCTAACGGTTCATCATAACTTTGAATCTTAAAAGATTAACATTGTTGACAGTATATTGCATTTTGTACTGCATTTTGTTTTTACTGTAACGAATTTGATAAGATTTTGTCCTTTAAGGAGTATAATAATTAATGTTGGATACCGTATACATAAATTATCTTCTCATACATCGTAAAACTAAAAAAGACGATTAATTTAACTTATTAATAAATAATAAAATTTGGAATAGAATAATTATTTTTTTGTTATAATTCAAGCAATATTTTTTGTAAAAAATTTCTACAAGACTTCAGAAACACTGAAAAATCACATAAAACTACAAATTTCTATATCAAACAAAACCTTACAAATTTAATATACCTACCCACAAAACATAACTTAGTTATCTAGCACGATCGATATTACATAATAGAGAGAATGAGGGGTCGCACCCCTATTACATATGCACCGCCCATACCAACCCCAAGCCCCATATTAGAGACCCTCGCCTGCGCAAGTTTAGGCAAGGGGAGGATTTATACTATCGTAATAATTGAGATTTAGTGCTAAGCTAGATGGTTTGTACGGGTTTTGTCTGTATAAAAATATAATTTTATTTCATAGGTATATTTTGCAAATGTAGATTTTTGCTATATTTTCGGTAAAATGTAAGGTGAAGTGGTGAGACAGTTTAAATGACAGTTGAATAAAAATTGGGTCTCTGAAACGACCTCATATTTAAATACTAGATACCTATACAATATCATAATTATCTGACTGAAACATAGCACTAACATATGGCGCTTATGAGATAGTATCTGGAATCTTGCTGAATAGGTGGTGGTGGTGGTGGTGGTGGTGGTGCTTGTAAGTTCGTTTTTCACTCGTGAGTATCATATTTATATTATTTACATTTTCGTGCTTTCACGTTAAATTCTGCCACTTAAGTAGAAATGTCTCAGAAAAGAAATAAAAAAGGAGAACGAATAACATAAACAAAAAAAGCATATTAAAATATCGATGTAAGTTGATGAAAATATATGGTTTAGAGAACTTGGATAGACAGGCTTAATAAGCCAAGAGACATTCGAGTCTCACTACTGCCAATTTATACACGTTTTTTAAAAACACTTCTCTGCCTTTCCTGTTACCTAAATGCCAAAGGCGAAGAAAAAAATATTTATTCCTTACATAAAGTCCGTCTGTAAATGTTTTTGGCCACAAACTCATGCTAGACAAGCTGCAATATAATCCTTTACCACATGTTCCAGTATCACACAGATCTCTGTTATCTAAATACTGCACGGTCCACGTGCCGTTTAAATGAGATCTATATCTTTCACAGTTTAACAAAATACAAAGGTTGATAATAATGTCAAAAGATTTATATATATTCTACTTTTTGTTGAGTAATAACTGTCTTGATTTGTACCTATAAAAGAATAATATGGACCGTTTATTTTGAGAGTGGTGTAAGTCCATTTTCTTTTGTTTCGACAAAATTAAAGGTTAGTATGTTGATGATTATGCAATTTCATTTACCGACCGATTTTAAGTTGTTCAAAACATGGGTTTTTTTTGAGAAATTAAACACGGACTAGTTATATATAAAAAAATTACATTAAATTAAGCATGAATTACGTGATAGCTCATTTTTCTCAAAAATGGACTTACACCACTTTCAAAATAAACGGTCCATATGTTCTTATATATTACATTACGTATAGTACTTAAACTCAGAGCAATTTAAGCATCATGTTTTTTTTAGTTCATAGATATACAGAGAGGCCGTTGTGGCGCAGTGGCACAACGACAGTATTGGGTTCAAATTCCTTACTGGGAAATGAATTATTTTCTTTTCCTAACTCTGGTTAGAAAACATGCACGACGTTTAGTTCCGCCACTCAATACACAGTGTCTAGAAAATTGGCAACGGAGTGGCTTAAGCCTGGATTCCCTCGGTCCTTGTTATAAGCATTTTTTTGGTCTTATTAAGCTTATATAAGTATTAGTTATATCTAAGCAAGGTACCAAAAAGAAAATGGACACTAAAATAACATATTATGTACCTATAAAAATATAACAGCCATGAGATCGTTATGAGCGAAGAAAAAAAAGAGCACGCGACGACACGCGTGTCTGCTGTCAAGCTGTAACGGAAATATATGATCGAAACTTGTTTCTATGTAGGTATTTATTTAAGCCTTATTTTTTTGATTTAAAGAAAATAGTTGAAAAATATTTTGAAATTTTTAATCTAAAAATGCTCAACACTGAAATGTGATAGGTTAGATATTTGGGAAGATAGCGATATTTTTTACTTTTAAACTAACTCTAAATATTTAGTAAAACATTTTTAAATATTAAAATAATTAACGATAGGTAGATCTATTACATCTAAAACAAATATAAAAGTATGAGAAATTAAGATTTTGTAGATATCTACATAATTGTGGAATTTAAGATAAAATATTTATTCATCGAACGACTATTACAGTAAGCTTATCTTTAGATCATTATCGTAATTGAGCCATGTAACGTTACTCAAAAACAACATAATTAACCGATCTAAAAAGTCACATGTATTGTGCTAGTAAACAAATTTGCTAAGTAATGACATATACCAGTTCAGTTTGTAATATTTCAAATTAATCCTTGTATTTTTTATATTTCACTTCAAAATAATAAAAAAAAACTATAGATAAATAATTGACATTTTAAAAATTTATTATTTGCATTAGAAATGCATCATGCATGCATCAATGCATAATCACAACCTTAAAAAAAATACATCATCAATACTTTTATATAAAAAGTGATAATATTTTAAAATTTAATAAAATTGTAAACATTATGGGCGCGGCCTGCGCACGCGCTTTTCTAAAAGCACCAATGAGAGCGTAATGGCGTTACGTGTGACTGAAACGCATTTAGAAAGATGATTTTAAACCACTACATGAATAAAATTTAGTTTTGAAATATTATTATTGTACACATTCTATTTATTATTAATATTAAACATCCAATTCTTAAGACTTTTTTTATATTCTATTAAAATTCTATAACTTTAAAAAATGTGTATGTAAGGGTTTATGTAAAAAATACTTGAAAATGTCTACATAAAGGGTTATAAAAAGAAAAGCACACAATGTTCTTAATCATAAAATAATTTTATTAAAATTAATTGACACTATACAAATTATAAAATTAATTCTCTTCTGCTTTGATACATCTATACAAATCATATAATTTTCGAATTACGACAACTTAATTTCAATTAACATCGATTATAAATATTTGGCACAAAATATCACAACATTTAATTAACATCTACATTGCTGATGGCATCGTAAGCACACTCGTTCGTCTAACCTGGTCCTTAAGTCCGCGATCTTTTTCTTCAAATAAGTCACTTGGAAAGCGAGTCGAACTTCTCTTAATTTCCTTCTGTCTCTACTCTGTTTTGCTGCAAAATTATTTCTTTCCCTTTGCTTTCTATATAAATCGTCCGCGGCCTGGTTAGCTTGCACGGCGCGTCGCATTCTAGGATTATTTCCCAACAGCGTCCCGCCATTTTTCTCAGCCATCGCTCTTAATGCATCTCGCTCAAAAGATTGATATTCCACATCATCTGACAGAGAATCTGTTTCAAATGAGTCTGTAGAAGGAGGTGGTGATGGTACTTTCCTGTTCCAACTTTCCACTGGAGAAATCTGCGATGGTGGCACATTATATCCGTATACGTAATTATAACATCTGTCTTCTTCTGATTTATTATATTCCGTATATTTGTAATCAGGAACAACCATTTGTTCTTCCCGTTTATCATTTTTGGTTAAGTCCAAGGCTTCCTCCGCGTATGGAGTCCACAGAGCCATGGCGTGTGATACTTGTGATGCTAAAACTATGATTGCAAAATTTTTGCAATGATTTATCCCAAAATATGGGCGGAGTCTTGCTGTAGTGGTAGGGTTAATCCGCTACCTGCGGTACTCATAACGGTACACAAGGCGACATCAATATTAAATTTCTTTTTAAACAATAGTATTATATTTCCGTATTCTGATCTTGTTGCGACTACGGATTTAGCAATATCCGTAAGATGAAGAAACAATAATATTTACTCTTTAAATTATAATACACCCGTATGTAAAATAAGAAGGGAATTAAATTTCTTTTGCAAATCTTATTTTTAAACATAGATGAATTAATAAAACTAGGATTATGACAAAATGTTTTTTATTTTGGATTATTTCTCCGAATTTATCGGCCACTATCGATTGTTGTGTGCGTAATAAAATCAACTTAACGCCATGTCGTCCTATCAAACTAGGATGAATTTGTATATAATATAAATTTTATTAGACATGTATATTTTATTAGACATGTATATTTTTATAAATGAAATATATTAATAAATTTCACTTTAGTGATTAAAAGTAAAAAAATCTCATTCTTATATGTATTACAACATTGTAATGTTGTAATATTATTTTTGACCTAAAAACTAGAATAACGTAAAAAACTTACCATGCTATTCACCAAATAGTCTTAATTTTTTTCAATTCTAGAATTTCCATTATTTCACATATTCACTTACAAGTAAGTAATTTAATTTATACTCGTATACAACATTGTAATCCTCAGGACAATAGCGATTTTATTCGACGAAAGCGTATAGACTCTAGGTAAATATAACTTGTTTGGCACCAAATTAAATCTGAAACCTTTGCGTCTCGTATACAATGCGACAGTGATGAGAGAAGTAAATAAAGATTGAATACTAGTAGTATTTTTTTGTCTTTCAACTTATTTATTCGTTATACCTAAGGTTATAAGTACTTCGGTACGTAATATGTACATACATATATAGAATTCCTTTTTATCACCTACAATGTTAAGTTAAATACGTTAAATACTCATTTTACACTATTATTATTCGAACATGTGGATAAGTCATTATACACAATTCAATTAATATCTTAGACAATAAAAGCATAATTAATAACATATACCTACATCCTTGTGTATTTCTATTAATTCAAAAATAAAAATACAATCCACAAATTGTGAGTGTTAAAAGGAAAACAGTTTACACTTTTTCTCGAAGAGTACGGGAACGTAGTAATAAAGTGACGTAACTTAAAGCGAATATACGTCTGCTTATTATAAATAAAAAATATATAAATAAATAGAGCATCTCTATAATACAATAAAATGTTATATATTTAGTATTAAAAATTAATATTAAAACAATTTGCCTGTACCAATTTAGGACATTATCCTAAGACAATAGACTTAACTGGCCGCAAACTACTAATCCTACATGGGATGCTGCAGTATAATCCGTTAGAACTCGACAGAAACAAGAATACAATAGGTGCAATTTATTAGAGAACCATCTTCGCAATAAATATATTGAATATACTGTAGTAATTAGTCTTTTATTTCGGGGACAAATCTTCTTTGATATCTTCTGATTTTTATTTAATTACACATAAATAGATCTTATATATATTTTTTATGTGCAATAAACAACAAAAACAATTAGTGGTTAAGAAGTTAGAACTAACGCTTGCAAGTTAATAGACGAAGGTCTCCTCTATTTTGTATAATAATGATATAAGAAGAAATTAACTTCGCAAAATGAAAATTACAGAAATTGTAAAGACGACGTGATCATTATTAAGACTTGGATTTTCACATTTCCGAGTATACAAATACAAATGAAGCGTATAACCATTACCGTTAAGAAGCACAAATTCATAAATTAAAAAAAAAGATACACAAAAAGACGTATTATAAAACTGCATATCAATTGAAACATAACTTTTCATGGTTTCGCTTAATCTATTCAGTAATTGTAGAAATGTCACTTGAAACGATTAAGGCATTATAACTCTTTCCTCAAAGGAGACCACCACCGGATATACTCTAGTGAGAATCGTAAGAATCGCAAGGATAGCCGGAAGCTCAACAATGCGCAAACGACAGTTGGTTTTGATGATGCTTCGATGATTTCTATGAAAGCACGCGCTGGACATCATTATATGTTGGAAAAAATCTATTTAGGTTACTTTGGATAATTTGAAATGGGACCCAAATTATAATTTAGATATTGAAATTTATTACGCTAGCTTAAGTAAATATGAATAGATTTGACGCAGTATGGCGTTTTAGAGGTAAAATCCAAATTACAATGTCATTTTATTTACTAAAAACACCTCCTATAGGCATAGATATACTTATATTTTACTGACATGTTAAGCTAACTTAAAATTTTCTTTTTCCATTACCGACGAACTTAATTTTTAAGCATCAACATTTATTTTGCTTGCAAAATCTCAGTAAATATGTTTTAAACTTTATATCATCAAAAAATAACACAAGTATACAATTAGGTATTAAATATTAAGGCTTATAAAAACTTATTCGAGTTTGTAGAATATAATAATTATAATTTTATGTAAATTATAAATACTTTACAAATTGTCACAAAATCTACACCACAGAATTGTCATACGGTTTCATAATGTAACATGTGCCTACATCGAAATATTTTATTGTTACATTTATAACAACTGAATATTACCGCAAGCAAGAAATAACGGAAAATAAAATAGATATCAAACACCTATTATAGGAAACAGCTATATCATCCATCTTGAAATATGTCAACATTACAAACTGTCCCCGATTGGTTTCTAAAGGGTTAAAGCAAATGGCAGGCGCGTGGGCATTTATATAGAATGTTGAACGACATTAAACCTTAATACATCGAGTTAAAGCTTTAATTGTATTAAAAGTATGCATCAAATATATTATCTTTACAATGTATGTATAGTTTTAATTGTCAACAAAATGTTGGGTGTATTGCAGATGGTATTTCCGTATTGCAATTTTATAACTGTTCCATACAGCATTAGTTCGCGAGATGATTATATAATTTTATTTGTTCGTAAGCATTATAATTCTAAAGCACTGCCAGACTGACTTAACACTTACTTAGGATTTTTAATAAAAAAGAACATAATTACGCCGCGAATATTAATTTATAAGAAAATATTTTTTAAAAGTTTGTTTGTTAATCCATAACGACAAATGATTAAGCGCAAAAATAAATAATAGAAATTCTACATTGAGCAGACATTTAGACATTTTTTTTGATGCTAAATAAATTGTGTACAACTAATTTTAAGAATATATTCTAAATCAGTTTCAGTTTTCACCTATGTAGTAACTAATATATACATAGGTATATAGATAGTTGAGGCCAGTCGTGGCTCAAAGGCCCTTACGTGCAATTGTCAACACGACAGGTTATAGATTCGGTTTCCACTCAAGGAAATGAAATATCTAATATTTCCATTTCCCTTCCTCTGATGAGGAGACAAAGCACAATTTTGAGTTCAGCCACTCGTAGTGGGGAACGGAAGTGTCTTAATAGGAATGGAGTGTCTTAACAGTACGTTCCCTCTGCCGACACTACTATGTGCGAGATACAGTGTAAAGCTAAAACAATAAGAGTTGTCCTATTAAGCTCATAAGTAAGTATAAGATCCTGCTAAATCAACTAACTTACTCGTATAGAACACAAAATCATAAGGTAGCTACACAATGATGCTACAGTAAGTCAGCAAGACGTTATAAATTAAACTAGAAGATTAAAAATCCATCTTTTCAGAGAAAATTGAATTTCTAATACTATGTTTATTGCTAGCCGAACGTAATCTAGCCATAAATTCTGGACTTACAGGTCCTTTGTTGGCTTCAGTTGCGGCAACTTGTGACTTATTACATTTATTATAGAGATTTTGGAGCAGCGTCGTAAAGGGAACGTGAATGGAAATGTTTCTTAAGTAATTAGCAAAGGAAACTGTTGTTCTGCTCTATGATGAAGTATCGTTTTATGTTAATTAATCGAACCGTTACTCTAAAAGCGGGCAACGAATGCATCTTAATGGGAACGGAGTCTCTTAATACTAGGTTCTCTCTGCCTAAGCTAAAAAGATTGAAGTTAAAAATCATTTAATATCCGAATGTTTTGATTGGTTGAAAAGCTTTCATCTGTGCATGCGCACGCCCCGCCCATATGTGTAGGTAGAAGAAAATTTATTTCCCTTGCCTATGAGTTATAAAACACTTAATAAATCCATAGCCGCAAGTTCTTTTTTTTCCATAAAATTGGTATAAACTATATCCCACAGATTATTAACTGGTCTTATAAAAGAAATTGTTTATCTCTGTATTTATTAATTCTTAACTGAAATTTACTCTTCTTTTATAATAAAAATATTATCTATAAATATACTGTGAAATTATAGATAAAATTTTATAATATACATTGTAAAATTTTAAATAACTGTAAATATACATATACATAGATCTATAATAGCATTTAAGTTAATTAGTAAGATAACAATAATTTTATTGCATTTGGGTGTTTCACACGTGAATCTTGCAATAAAAACATTGGCACAAGGCCTTATAAAAATATTAGTGCACGAGCTCGTTTAAGTGACATAGAAAAGGGTAGCGTATTAAATAGAAAATGTGAATTGTTATATATATTTATATCTTAAAATTTTATGAGTTTTTATAAATAATGTAGCTTAGACATTAGTGAGGATTTTTCTTTTTATACTTATGTGATTTCAGCAGCTTCCCTTTTATTCCTGCAATGGTTTATTAAGCTGATAGGACCTAGTGTTCCCGTCTCTTACTTTCCGCCTAATTTTCGAGATAATGCGTGTTGAATGACAGGACTCAAGGCTACGCTTTGTCTTCTAAAGCGGGAAAAAAGAAATCATTTATTTAAATATAATCATTATCTCAAGTGGAGATCTTTATTTAAAAATTTTAAGTAACTGGTCCAAGATGATTTTAAAAATACAACGCAATTCACAATTTTCAACGCAACACATTGTATAATTTGCATCTCGATTGGCAACAAAGGGTTATACAGTTTTAAATAATACTTACATAGAACAAGCCCTACTTTCTCCCACTACAATGGGTTTTTCTTTTGTTTAATATTTCGCAATAACCCATAAAATCGGCGGGTGACAATATGAAACCATTTTGACAGTTACAGTTTTTTTTTATTGTTTCAAATTGACATTTACAAATGATTTGCTCTCTTCCGCCTTTCTCTGATGAGGCATTACACAATTAGGCTTTTGCCTCTTTGAAAAATATTTGCAATGTCATTTTAACTAGTCATTATTACTACAGATTGTTTTAGTGATGTAGTCTTCTGTCCTTCTCATCCGAAAATGTACCATAAAAAGTTATTTACGGCGAAGTATTTTGTTTTGACACGATTTGTCGAAATATTTTCATATACTACATAATTTGAATGCCTTAGCCTCAGAATAATTAGCTCAATTTGTTTATTATTTTCAAAAGTACTAAAATGTATAATGGCGCATGATTCAAAAGCATTAGTAAAAATACAGCAAATTATTAGATACAATCGCATGGAATAATAATATATCTACTAGAGTCCACGAGGAGTAAGCTCACTTTGCATTTGTATAAATTATTATAAAAAAGTAGAGCCGGAAGAACTTAAAATAAAGTTTATTATCAACAATTATTATTATTTTTTTAATATCCTTAAATATCATAAAAACTAAGGCCATTCGTAGCGGAGGGGCACAAAGTGTCACTGTAAACACGATACACGCGCGAGGAAATTAAATATTTATTAAAAAAAAATCTTCGCTCTGATGTCGAGGCAAAGCGCGGCTTTAAGCTCTACTACTCAACTCTCAATGATTCAGAATTCGGCGGAAAGTGGAAAACGGATTGGCTTAATTCTGGGTTCCCTATGGTACCCGTCTGTGTGCGGGATAGAGTGTGAGGCATGAAATTTGCTGTACATAAATTTATTTATTAATCTGTACCTATTAATAAAAAATATTTTTGTTTAGAAAAGAAGTAGAATCAGATGTAATATAGGTACTTATAATAGGTATTTCAATAAACTTTTAATAAATACAACATTTACAACAGAATTTATCCTTACTATTATTTGCATACTTTTCAGACATAAAATAATAAACATGGACATTACATTTTGAAGACAACAATGCGAGACACTAATCCCCTTTTGAATGATGCAACTTACCTTTAAGCTCAAAAATATAAGAACAGAAATCTGCATACATTTTTTTAATCCATGAGTGGACAAGACCACCATGGATTTACGTAAAGGAAGACAATTGTACAATCTCAAAAGAAAAGGGGACACTAAGTTAATACTTTTGTCTGTAAAGTTCGTTTAGGCAAAAAAAAATCGTCATCAGGAATATAATAATGTTACGTTACCAATGACTTCTTAAATATACTTATATAAGGATGGATTATTTTACTTCTTTTGACTTATATTTTAAGAAGAAAATAAAGAAAAAGATTTTCTTCATGTTTTGATGAAGAAAATTTGATCATAATATACGTAGTAGTAAAGAATACTATAATAATGTCTACTTGTGTTGTGATACATTAAATAAGAGTTTTTAGTTCTTGTTATTAATCATTTGAATTAAACAGTAAAATTTATATCTTATTTTTAACGGACTTCTGTAAGAAAAGAAGGTTATTCTATATTTTATTCTTAGCAAAATGTTTTGAGTTATTTAAAAATTGACGCCATCTGTTGTCAAGTAGAAAATCTATTTCCCACTTCAAGGTTTTTACTCCCGCTTTTAAATATTGATATTCATATTTTACACGATATTTATAAGCTTATAATATATTAATAATAAAAAATTACAACAATAAAACTAAAATGAAAATTATACAACTTTTGATTTTGACATATGTATTATTTGTTTCTAATAATAATCTGTGGTCGGCCATTTTGGAACTTGATAATTTGACTGTCCGTCGAATAAGAGTTGATGTTATGTTTTCAATCTACCTGCAAAATTAATAGAAAAATTGCACATTTCACCAAAACGGACGCGTGGTCGCCATCGCCGACGCCTTTGTTCAAAACACAGAATTAGCGAGAACAATCAGCTGTTGAACACAAACAAATCTTATATAGAAGGTGCTATGCTGTTGGCAAGATGAACGGGACATTTTACGAGCAGCTCGGGGGTGTGGCGGGTTTATTCGAGCAGTGGGGCACATGTGAGCGTACAGTAGTAGCATGTGCACTGGCTCGAAGGGTTCCGTGGCCAGGACTACGCCTGGTACAAAGGGCGGTGGAAGCGGCTCTGCAGCATCACGTTGAAGATGAAAGGCTAGAGATAGACGCTAATGATGAAACACTTTTAGCCAGCCTCCTAGCTGCTAGGGCTGATGACGATGACGAAGAAGGTATGTTTTAACCCATTATTTTTGAAATTAAATATAAAAAAATATTATTGCCTAATAAAAATATATAGAAGTCAAGATACATATTATGGCCTTAAAATCATTTCAGGCAATCATTCTAGAAGCTAGAATCTTAGTCTTCACTGAATTTCAGTTACACTTTGAAACTGCGGTCTGAGATGATAAGTGGATTCAATAACAAGAGGGCAACAGTTCCTCCAAATTATTATATTAATTTTCCAGAGTCAAATTCAAATTATAATTACTTAAATCAAATTATTATATTTTTGTATTGCAATCAAATTTTAGATTACTGTTTTTATAAAAGAATATAGTAAAGTTCTGACAATATGTCTAATTATAATCACTATGGTTTTAATATCTAAAATTATTTAAATTAGTGAAACTTGTGTCTTTAAGGTATGCAGCATATTCTTTATAGATGTGAACTTTCTATTTAAACATTAAATACATAAGATCTTTCATCAAACAAAGTTCAACTCCTTTGTTTAGGACAAATCATCAATATCTACTTTCCTGTATATATATTGCTATTATTAATAAGATTTATTATTAAAGCTTATGAATGAATGATTACTAACCAAGTACATTGAATAAAGCAATGTCATGCTTATGTCACTAGAAAATATGAGAAGGAAAAAACATATTTATGAATTTACTATTAATGCAATATAATGCAAGTTTTTTTTTTTGCCTTCTGGCAGAGGAATCCTGGGAANTTTATAGATGTTAACTTTCTATTTAAACATTAAATACATAAGATCTTTCATCAAACGAAGTTCAACTCCTTTGTGTAGGACAAATCATCAATATCTGCTTTCTTGTATATATATATATATATATTGCTATTCATAATAATATTTATTATTAAAGCTTATGAATGAATGATTACTAACCAAGTACATTGAATAAAGCAATGTCATGCTTATGTCACTAGAAAATATGAGAAGGAAAAAACATATTTATGAATTTACTATTAATGCAATATAATGCAAGATTATTTTTTTGCCTTCACGCACATTGCAGGGTAGGCAGAGGAATCCTGGGAACCTAGTGTTAAGACACTTAGTTCTAAATAAAACAGTTCCACTCCCCACTGTCCAACTCGACATCACAATTTGCCTTGACACCAGAGTAAAGTTCATTTCCGTACCAAACAAACCCACAACCAGCAGCATTCACAGTTTTATCCCCATGTGCCTTAAATTAAGTTAAAAAAAAATATATAAAAAGTAACCTATTTGAACCTTATTAGCATTGTATCCACCCACATTCAGTTCCATATCTTAAAATTATACACATATAAACACATATCAATGACCCCAAAAGTGAGTAAGTTGTATGTATATTATTTCATAAATAAACATGCACAGAAACTTAAAAAGATTTAACCAAATTTAGGATATTTTTTGCTTCATCATTTTGTCAAGCATCAATCAATTTACAATATCTCATTGCATTGCCATGTTGAGTGGTAGAACTCAATATTGTTTGTTAGGTACAAGGGCAGAATAATCAAAATATGTTCAATATAACCATATCCCCAAGTGTGGATTGAACCCACAACCATCACATTTATATCCAGATACTGACCCACTGAGTCATAACAGCTTAAATTTAGGATATTGTGTAACAAATTGATACAACTGATATAATAAGTAAAGAACAAGGTCAGCATTAATGTCTTTATTTAAAAAAAGTTAACACGGACATTAATTTAGATAGATATTATTATCTATTACAATAATTGTTTTTATTAGAGATGGTTTTTTTTGCATAGGTGCATGGTGTTTTTATCTCAAGATGAATTAGCAAACCACTAGTATCATAAATTTCAATAAAAACACAAATTTCCTGTTCTATTTTTCCTCTGAAATTGTCCAAATGCTGATTAAAAAATAATAATTGTTAAGCAATAAATTCTTATCATGTTACAATAAAATTTTGTTTGTTGCAATTTACTTTTTGTCGTGAGCATTTCTGTAAGGAGTTTTTAACAATATCCATCCCAAACCCCACTTCATAATTTTTCCACATTACATGAACATTCTTTTCATCATATTCAGCTCAATATTTGTAATATTTATTGAGGGTTGGAATTCAACGCAGCTCTTTATTCGACGGAGTAGGCAATGGACGTATTATTTTAGATTCACTCTTTTTCCCGCAATGAGTACAGTAGGCAGAGGGAACCTGGGAACCTCGTGTCAAAACACTCCATTCCCACTAAGACACTTCTGTTTCCCACTTTTGGAAGAAATTTTGGAAGCATTGTGTGCTTAGTAGCGGAACCCAACGAATGGAAATCGAACCCACAACCTGCCACAGTTACAGTCGCACGCTTGTATCCCTGCGGCACGAGTAGCCACTAAAATATTTAAAAATATGACAAATATCCACTTCCAGATGGCGAACGCCTCCGCCAACTCCTGACCCTCCTCCCCCTATTACGTACCGACAACGAGCGTGCCAAGAATATCTACGTGACGGCGGCACCAGCGCTGGTGCAGCGGTGCGTGGACGCACCGCGGCGGACCATTGCACCTGACCTGTGTCGACAGCTGTTGTCGTATCTGCTGGTCCATCCTGCTCTTAGTATCCACGATCAGAGGTCAGTATTTTTTTTATTTATGTTTGAGATGGAAGTATTTTGGTTAGAAATACTTTTATTCGTATCTATTGACAATTCATAGTTTTTTTTTACAGCTTCACGTAGTATCTCGCGTATAGTAAGGTAGGTAGAAAGAAACTAGTGTTAAGACACTCCATTCTCCGAATTTTTAAGCATTGCTTCTTGAGTGGCGGAACTCAATGCCGCGCTTTTACCTTGATACCAGAGCGAAGAAATGAAAATATTAATCAATAATAACTCATTTCATCGAGTGGGAATCTAACCCACAACCGTCGCGTCACATGCTTGAGTTTTCTATAAAAAATCGGAAAGTTTTAGCGTAAGTCTTTACTAGCATAATATTTTTTTATTATTATCAAGGCTCCAAGGTAGCATGTCTCTTGATTATTGGATTACTAATAAATACCATAAAATGAGATGAATGGGTGGAGACATTATATGCTTAATATTTTGGTATGGATGGTTGAATACATAAATAATTATTTTTCGTCCACAATTTTTCCAGAACATTAACGCAATGGCTACGCTATCTAGAAAATCATATATCCGGCAACCGCAACACGGAATCCGTGTGGCAGCAAAGGATAGACCCGTGCCTTTTGCCCGACACAAATATTTGGGCTAACAATAACACATTCAGAAGGACAATCGGCAAAAATGTTGAATTTCGAGGAATATTGGATTCGGACCACTCGTCTTATACGGACATATTACAAGAGTCTTTCTCGAAAAATGGCCGCGACGTGGACTTAAGTTTGGACGAAATGCTCAATTTGGATGTAGCCATAGCCCAGCCCAAATCGCAAAGATCTAATAGCTTAACACCTCCTTCAAGTAATTTCATGCAAATGTCTTCTTCAGCTGAGAATTTGAGCGATGAAGCGTTTGTACAGAAACCTAGGAGCTTTTCTCTATCGAGTGAACATAGTTTGAGTCAATTAAGACCCATAAGTATAATGTATGGGACGACGGGCAGTGAGACACGATTGGACGATCTTAGGTGTAATAATTATACAGAACACCCCGGTATGTCCACGGTGGCTCAGTGGTTGAAAAGTCTACGTCTGCACAAGTATGTGTGGTTGTTTACGAATGTAACGTATGAGCAGATGATGGCGATGGATGAAAAGTATTTGGAAAAATTAGGTGAGTGTAGTAGTGTATTACAATACTTAGTGTATTATAATTACTTTAGCTTTAGAAAGCTAAACAGTACAATACTTAGTCTATCTGAACAGTTTTTAATAAGGAAATTGTTCTTTCCTCATTACCAGGTGTAACAAAAGGCGCACGCCACAAAATCCTACTCTCCATCAAAAAGTTGAACGACCGCAATTCAGCGCTTGAAAGCGCTCGCTCTGAACTAGCAGCGGGTGGTGCAGTTTTACGGGCACTGGAACGTGTGCGTGCAGCGCTTTTAGCACCGATGCCGCCTGTTTCTGATTTACCGGGAGCTATTGTGGAGGCTTTGGACCTTGGTAAGTGTTGAAGGAACCTTTTTGTTTTATTTTTTGTTTCCTTGTACAGCTGCAGTGTGGTGCTTGAGAGACTAGGTGAAAAATTTCTTATATTATTTAACTATATATAACAGCAAAGCAGCGCTTAAAGCGCTTGATTATTTGATTTTCATATTATTCTGGATGAAAGCATTACAGCAGCATTGAAAATACTTGATCCACACTAGCGGCAGGCGATCCAGGAGCTTATTTGGTTGAACACACTTATCTCAGTAACTACTGATTTGAATAAAAAAATGTGTTAAGATAGTCTATTTATTCAGGAAGTCTACATTAGATCTCTTCATTAGATTAAATTCAATATTTTTATGTATATGTCACATTTCAGCATCAAAGTGTCTGAGTAATAGCACCGGGGCGGGTGCGAGCGCGGTCGTCGACGGGGAACCTGAGCCCGTGGACCCCATGTCGTTACATTGTTGGCTTATTGAGAAGGTACTTTATATTTTTTTATTGTGTACTTTTGATTTGTTGAATGCTCTTTCTTTTTACTTTTACAGAGTGAAATAAAAAAATATTTAGTATTTCAGCATCCATAATGAAATATTTTTATAATAATGTTATTATATATACATTTCCAATAATAAATTAAACATATTACTTGATTTTATTTTCGAGACTGCACAATAAGTGGCGGACCTCAACGCCGCACTTTTCGCCGAAATTGAATTATTTGCATTTCCTTGTTATAGTTAAAAGTTACCATAACAAGAAAATGCTAATAATTAATTTTCCCGAGCGACATCGAATCCACAACCAGCGTATATATGGTCAATACCTACGACCCCCTATAACTTCAGGTCAGGTCTTTGTATCTAAAAATAATGACCATTATAAGGGTTTCGTTATTTTATTATGACGTACGGAACCATAAAAACAATAACAAAAAACACTATTATTTTCAGGCCCTCCATCACGAGGCTTTCAGCAGTCCAGAACTTCAATCGGCATTACGGAGACTACGTCATCGTTTGCCTCCGAGACAGTTCTTCCATTTGGTGGGAGATGCACCTCATAGACGGCTTAAACATAGGTAGATTTTTTTTTCTTATCACTACTGTTTTAAGGAGGCCGAGCAGTATTTGGGCGACCCAAAAATTTTACATAAACTAGACTCATATTGATGTTTATTGAAGACTTTTCTTTTGTTTTTCTTATTATTATATCAGTTTTAAGTCAAACTAGCAACCCGCTCGCAACTCTGTTTTAGCTAAACAATTATTTATCTACTTATCTAAATTATTTAAAAAAAAAACGATATATATGAGTTTATCGGTACAGTGTACCGTGTGATCTAAAATTCAATTTGTACCATTCAATGTGCAATAAGGAGTGTTTATTGTTTTTATCTTCCAGATGGCGTGCCCCACAATGTCCGCGCCCGCGTCCCTGGGCGCCCCCCCCTCGGGGCAAGTCCCACTCGTACCCTCCGTTCCCCCCGGCGCACTGCCTACCACGACCCCCGCCTCCCCCCTCCGCCGACGACTACTCCAGCTTGGACGCGCTGTGCATGCAAATGACTGAGCAGGCTATTAATTAGACATACTCTAATGTATGGAATAAGGGAACAGTTTACCATTTCCCACTCCGTTTCCACTGTACCTGTTGTTAATGGTTAAAATAACTATATTATGTCCCATCCTTCCATCTCAGGACAAGTATTATATTCCTTCTTACCACCAGGATTATTGCAGTGTAGGTGATATGTGTATGAAAGAGACTGAAACGGGCAATCAATTAGAATGTGCAATATGGAAAAAAGAAGGAATAGTCTTAAGTGCAAATTGTTGACTGTTCAACCATTCCCAGTGTTACTGGTTAACTTTAATGTTAACAAAAGAAAGGTGTATCATCTAAATTGTTCCCATTTTCTCCTACATACCCTCCCCCTTTTTCCCCTTAATTTTCCCAACGACTGCTTCAGCCTAGATGCGCTGTATGTACAAATGACTGAACAGGCTAATAATTAGTGGTGAAAAATTTACAGATTATTTAACCATAGAAAAATGTATACAGTTTACAGTATACCGTATACAAAAATAATCTATGAATAAAATAAAAGAAATTATCAAGAAAATCGAACCCACTAAACACCCACACAACAAAACAGTCACTTGCTAAGTGTATTATTGTTAACTGAAAGTTTACAAATCCCATGTGATATGGAATAATCAACAATTATTGAAATTAGATAGGATATCTAATTAATATATTGACAAGAATTTTCTTATTCATATTGATTTCACGAAGTACACTTTTATTTAACTTGAAAATAAAAATAAAGTTTTTTAAATATGCAATAATATTTTAAGATAGCAGTTTGCACAATGACATTGCTTAAATGAGCAATTATATTATCGGCAATTTATGTTTTTTCGAAAAAATAATTAAAACAATGCATATTTGGAAATTATATGTTTATCACACATAAATGTATTGTTAATTAATATTATGTATGGACGTTATCTTTTTATTAATATTATTATTTATTTTAAAAGTTATTATCAATAAGTTATATGTTATATATTCATTTTATAATAAGGAAGCACATTTGTGAAAATATTGATAAGCTATAGACTAATAAGAAACATTGACATCGACTCTATCCGCCTCTGTCGAACATAGAAATAAATGGAGACGAAAAATGTTCATACATTTTAAGTTTACATATAAAAAAAGGAATTCACTTTTTACGTGAATTGTAAATAAATATCCTAAGATTCTTTTAGCTAATTGTACAATTGCCTGTGTCCTAATTTGTTTGGTGCTAAGCATTTTTTTTATTTAGTCATTAGTCGTAAAGCTAGGTCTAGATTTTAATTTACATTTAGAACACTGGGTAATATAGCAGAGCTTATAACGGGCACAAGTCGGCCTAACAATTAGCTGGAAGTTTTAATGTAGATTATATTTGTTGTCTGTGGAGTGTTTGTTGACATTTATTATCTGTTACAAATCACTCGTGAGTTAGAAATATAGGTGAAATGTTGACTGACTGCATAATTTATAATGTTAGCTAATTCATTTCCATAATATATTTATGATTTTTATTTCGTTTTTAAAATATTTATTATATAATATAATCGTGGCGCAGCGGCACAAGGGTGTGACTGTAATGCGACAATTGTGCGTTCGATCCCCACTCGAGGAAGTTAAATATTTATTTATGTTGGTATTTCTATTTCTTCGCTCTGGTGTCGAGGCAAAGCGCGGCGTTGAGTTCTGCCATTCCACACGCAAAGCCTCCAGAATTCGGCAGAAAGTGGGGAACGGAGTGTCTTAACACTAGGTTCTCTCTGCCTACCCTGCTGTGTGCAGGATACAGCGTGAAGCTGACAATATGAAATCTTTGACTGGATCAAAAATTTTTGATTGTGCAATTTTTTTTTAAGGATTTTTGGTGTATCATAGACCAATATAAATAAACATACACAATACCGATGTACGTTTATTTTTTTTAACTTTAATGAAATTTGTGTTGACATAATTATGTATTAAGCATATTAAGAAGTGAAATGAAATAACCATTCACTAAACAAATTGTTTTATTTCTACTATTGTCTTTACTTTTTTCTTTTTCTTATATTTAACTGTAGTTTCATTGCTTTTTAACTTATTTTCTGTGATACCTAATGTACTGAAACACAGTACTGAAAATAAATATATAGATTGACAGTTGTTAATGTTTTATTCATTGACTAGTTTGGCCTTAAAATTATGTTTTATAAAAATTACCGTAACGGGATTTGAACTTGCGCTTCGTGCAATCCGAAAGCTTTACTTACTAATTTACTATACTTTTGAATCAGCCATTTGTTGTTATTAAGTTATTAAGATAAAGGACTATTGAAGTAGCCCAAAAATAATATGGCTTATAAACTCACCACTACACTTTGTCATACCAAAGAGCAATAAAAAATTATTCATTCCTACAAATGGAGATTGAACCCACAATTATTAAATAATGTATTATATAGTATTTTTTTTAAAAGATCAGAATAGTTTTTTTTACAGTTATGAGCTATCATTACCAGTAAATAAATAGTTTACATATAAAGAAATGGTTTTCACAACATATTCAGGAATTTCCTTGTTCTACAAGTATTAGAAACAAAAATAATAATCACAGTCTGCTTACTAAAAATTTAGTGTTAATAAATTTATTTTGAAATATGCAGTTTGCACAATGTTAATTATGATATAAAGAAAAGTTCCACATTTTTCATTACCAATGATCATAAAAAAACCCAAAATTACCGATTAAGAGAAATAAATTAAGTATTGTCACATACATAAAAAAAACAATTTGTCTCTAACATATAATTTTGCACAATATTATTTTTAAATAATAAAACATTAGATTAGTCTATAAGCCTTTCTTTGTGTGTTCCTGTCTTATGTCTAACTAAATCACTTTTTCTATAGAACCCCCTAGAACACTTATCACATTGAAATGGTTTCACAGTACTATGTAATTTTGCCACGTGAAAATCTAACATTGGCCGCGATGGAAACTTTAAAGGACACCCATCGAAAGTACATTTATACCTATCTGGTTGCTTGTGTCTAAAATTAATATGCCTAGCCAAAGAGTTTTGGTCGGAGAAGCTACTTGAACATAATTCACATTTTAGAGGCCTTTCCCCAGTATGTTTCCACATATGGACTTCCATATTAGATACATTTTTCACACATATATCACAATAACCTGATTTTGATGAATGCAACCTCTCTATATGCAATTTCAAATTACCTTTCATACTAAAATTACGACCACAATAGTTACAAATAAACTTATAATCTTCTGAGTGACTTCTCACATGTTTTCTTAAGTTATTTTTAAACTTAAAGAGAGCATTACAAATTGAACACATAAATTTTTTAATTGTTGAATGGACTGCAAAATGTGAATTTAACTCATCTTTAGTACAAAATTTTTTATGACATGTTAAGCATTTATGTGTTTTTACACCTGTGTGTCGGAACTGATGCCTTTGTAGGGCACTTATTTGCGTAAACCTTGCGGGGCAGTAAGCACAAGCATACGGAGTTTCTCCAGTGTGGACTCTCATATGAATTTTAACTTCATTTTTAGAAAAGAATCCTTTACCACAATTTTCACAAATAAAGTTGCGTTTCCTTTTATCTTTTAAGTGAGTACGCTCAGTATGCCTCTTAAGACTACCACTGTCTTTATAAGTCTTTTCACAGGAAGAACAAGCATATGGCCTTTCATTTGTATGAGATCTCATATGTATGACAAGTGTAGACGCATTTGGACAAATTCTTCCACATACATTACATTTTGAAATTGTTGAACTTTTTCGTTTCTTATATAGTTTTACCCTTTTCTTTTTTACAGTTTCTATCTTATCGTCGAATTCGTGTTTAATTTCTTCAGTTGGTGATTCATATGGAGTTCTAGTAACATCATCTATGCTAGAATTGTGATCGATTTCCGTTTCTGTTTTTATTTCAATTTTTGTATTACATTCTACATTTAAGTAAATAGGATGAGTAGAATGCAACTTTTTATCAGATTCTTCGCATTTTAATATAAAATCATAACACTTTTTAAGTTCACACTCACACATGTTACAAATATACGATGGTAATCCGTCATTTCCTTCAATATTTATGTTGCTGCAGCAATATACAATTTTTTTATTTATTTGTATTCCCTCACTGATACTATATATTGAAACTTCACCAGGGTTTTTAATGCATAAGCGGCAAGACCCGTTATTCATCTTAATACTTAATTCTCATTATTTATTTATTTTTTCTAAATATATTATTCCTAAATGATCTTTGTAACTTTCATTCAACTATAGTGTTATTTTATAAAATTGTTATTCATATTCAACTTTATATGTACGAAATATAGATTCTTTCTAAGTTGATAGTTTTTACTAAAGAAAATATAAACAATTAACCGAAAAAACGATACGATACAATAATGACAATTTTTCAATTTCCTGGCATGAAAAAAATACACAAAATATAAATGCAAATGACAGATCGCAAGCAGTTTAGTAAGCCTTTTGAATAAGTTATTACAAATGTACTTTTGAACGGTTTTAATTTCTGGAATTTAACTGGGTTGTGTTTCTTTTGTAAGTAACGAGATAAATGTCAATTATTGGGAATATTATAATTATTACATGCATTTGAAAAAAAGACACTTCTTTTTACTTTTATCACATTTGACATTTTTTCTGACTCCTGTCATGCGGCATATTTAAGCTGTCAAGTGGCCAATATTGTGAAAATTAGATGCTATCTATCAATTTACATATACAATGTTTGTTTATCATCCGAAATATATTAAATTATACGTTTTTTATTAATTCATTTACAACTGGTAGTCATATAACATAAATGGAGTCACTAATCTGTAGAATTTGTCTAGATAAGTCCGGGACTGTATCTGTTTTTGAGCATGAGCCGGATAATATACAATACAGCGCGAAGCTAATGCGTTTAGTGAACATAATGGTTTCAGAAGACGACGGACTGCCCAGCATGATGTGCGACAGCTGTGCAAATGAACTGTCTTTGTCATATCAGTTTGTACAAAAGTGTGAAGCCTCGGATAAAGCTCTCAGGTGTTTAAGCGCTCCTATAGAACTTTACTCCGATTTGCACACAGATATCGATTTAAATATCAAGGAAGAAGACATTAAGCATGAGCTAGATGACTGTGATATTCAGAATGATAGTTTTACCAATAATTTCTTATTAGATGGATGTTCTAAAGAGTATTTTAAAGATAAACCTGAGAACCCTGTGGTGCAAGATAATACCGGAACCAACATAACTATAGAAATTGAGAAAATTCCAGAATGCCAGACAGTTGAAAGTATCAATAACATTCAAATAGATCCTTGTGATAAGACTGATGATAAAGACTGTGAGGTAAATCCAAGAAAATTTCGCAGAAAAAAAATAAAAAGAGGGAAACTTGGGCCAATACAATGTGTTATTTGTGGGCATATGGCTTCAAGTCCCTCTGCCATGGAGATTCACATGAGGACACATACTGGAGAAAAACCTTTTGTATGCAACTTATGTGGCTCAAAATACCCTACAAAAGGTTCTCTTAAAAGGCACAATGAAACTTATCACTCGAATAGAGAGCGCAAATTCACTTGTGAGACGTGTGGCAGTAGTTTTTTTAGAAAAAATGATATAATAACACATTTGAGGGTACACACAGATGAACGGCCATATGTTTGTTTATATTGCTCAAAGAGGTTCCGTCAAGTCGCTTCTAGAAATAGACACCAAAAAGTCCATACTGGTGAAAAACCATACCCTTGCCCAATATGCAATAAAAAATTTGCTCATAAAAACCTAGTTAAGAAACATCAAAGTGTACACAGTGATGAGAGAAAGTATACTTGTCATTTATGTAATAAGTCGGTTAAGTCCAGAACAGCTTTAAATGTTCATATAGGTCTTCATACTAATGAGAAACAAAATGTCTGCAGTTTTTGTGGCATGGCATTCGCAATGAAAGGGAACTTACAAACTCATATTCGTCGGATTCATTCAGAAAAGTCAGGTCAATGTTCTGTATGTTTAAAGACATTTTCGGACTTGGAAGTGCATATGCGCAAACATACAGGTGAAAAGCCTTATATATGTGGACTCTGTAATGCAGCATTTGCCGTTAAGCGGAGTTTAGCCCATCACATGATGTTTAAACATGAAAATACTGGCAAATTCAAATGTTCTATTGGTGACTGTGTTAAAACTTTTCCCACAGCCACCATGTTGGAATTTCATTTATTAAAACAACACACTAATCATACACCCTATATTTGTCAGCATTGCCCTCGTCGATTTTTCCGCATGAGCGATCTTTCCCGCCATTTAAGGGCTAGTCACATGGATGTTACTTTCAAACCGACATTAAAAATGTTGAGGCCGTCGTGGCGCAGTGGCACAGCATCGGATTGTAAACGCGACGGTTTTGGATTCGATTCCCACTCAGTGGAATGAATGATTTTTAATTCTCCATTCTGGTATCAAGGCAAGACATGGTTAATGCTGTAACTCATAGCTATATAATCATCGCCAAATCTATAACTTATAGCTAAATCATAAAAAGTCTGAAAAGTAATTTGAAATACTAGTCATTAGTATTAAGAAATAAAATAACTGTAAGTTAGTATTATATTCGTTTACATGTTAAAAAAACATCTAAAAGTAAAACAATCTAACGTTTTCTTCCAATATTAGATATATTATCGACATCATAAGTATATTAACAATGTTTATGTAAATCATGGTATATACTTTGTAAGAATTAGCTATTTATCATTTAAAAATGTACAAAGTCCATTTTTTTATATATCGTAATGCATAGAACTCTCATAGAAAAATATTTATTAGCAAATAAAATAAAAACACTAAGTACTTAGTGTCGATGAATCACGATCTTTTTATTGATTCATTAAACTTATTTACCTCAATAAAATTTTATTTAATAATTTTCCTATTATTTTTTAGATCATTTAGATAAAAAAATCCGTCGTAGAGATAACATAAGTATTTCTATAAAATTCAAGTTAAAGTACGTACCACCTACATTCAACATTTTAATTGTATAAGATATACGTAATTTGAAATTTAGTTAATCATTTTGAACAGTGTTGATAGCATTTTGAAGTATTAAAATTTTAGTTCTTTTTTGTTTCGTCTCACCTGGTTTCATTTAACTTCCCGAAACAGCCCTTTTCCCTTCCAAATTCACCGGCGCGTAATTCCGCGCTCGAGTTTCAAACGATGTCGGTAAAACAGTACTTCGAAGTTATCGTCGGTAAAGCAGTGTCAGGTGAGGTAAAAACTTTGTTATAGGTAAATTGTGTTGCCAATGTTACGATTTTACCTTACACTTGGACAAATTTAGAAAGTAAATATTTTGAGAACGAATCTTTTTTCTTATTAGATTTTGTAAACTTCCAAGTGAATAATGCTCATACTTAATTTTTTTAAGGACAGATCAGGTGTCGAATGTTGATGCTATATATTTATACATGTATGTGTTGAGTGGCAGAACTCTGCGTTTGTCGTGTAAGTAATTAAGAAAAATGATTCCAGCATATTTTTTTTATTTCATTCTGAATCCCGCACATAGTCAGATAGACAGAGGAGCCCCAGTGTTAAGACATCCCGTGTCCCATTAAGATACTTCCTGTCTGCACTTTCACAACGCTGAAGGCATCGCATGTTGAGTGGCGGAACTCAACTGCATGCAATTATAGATTTATTATTATTATTATAAATAAAGTTTATTATAATAGGCTAGCATACTATTCCAGATCTAGCAACACAACAGGTAACACTATCTCTTTCGCGCCAATTAACAAAACGTAGCAGAGGACATTAGCCCGCGAGCGGTTCTTGACGCGTTACTTATTTTATAATAAACTCCAATCGCTATACAATTTTAAAGCCGTGGCAAGAGATAAACTAGTGATGTGTGTGTAACCGTGGACATTTCGCTTTATCGGATTGTTAAAAAAGTTTAAATCATGGGCGAAGTAAGTATTTCAAAGATTTTAAGCTAGAACTTTAAAGTGTAACAAATGAGTTCGTAGGTCATCGTTCTGATGGTCACTAGGTGGCTCGTGTCGGATTTAATTACTTTCATACATATTTCATTTTCATTTAGGTATATCAATATGGCAAATAAATGTGCGAGTTTCGGAATGTTAGAAGTTAGAAAGCTTTTTTTTATGACCTCGAATTGTGATCGAGATTAGCCATTACTGTTATTCGTCTGATAACGTGTTATATCTTCGGTATTTCTTTTAGCTTCGCTCTGTATTCGCTAAGCAAGGCAGAGGGAATCTTGGAATCTAGTGTTATGATACTCCGTTCTTATGAAGACTTCCGTTCTCCACTTTTCACTGAACTCTGGAAGCATTGCGTGTTGAGTGGCGCGGAACTAGACGCCGCGCTTTGCCTCTACCAGATCGGTGAATGAAAATATTAAATATTTCATTTCCTCGAGTAGGAATCGAACCTATAACCTGTCGCGCATAGAGTCACACGCTTGTGCCCCTGCGCCACGACTGGCCTTTATTAATTGTGCTATATAATGGAGTGGACAATGTCTTGTCTTATCTTTCTTAACTAACGCTAATAATTTATAACGTGACTATCGATTGTTTCCATTTCACTTATCAAGACCACTTAACATTTTTCCAAGTAATATAGTATTCATATATACCTACGTAACAGTATACATATATGTATATGATCAAACAACTGCATTTTTTTAAATATAAGAAAAATACGTTTTACACAAGAAAATATACAGGAACTACTCTTTTAGGGTGTCATTAAAAAACTTACTGTATGCGCCATCGACCGTCGTAGCGCAGTTGTGAAGTTACTTTTTACAATGGTTACAGCTTTAATACCATTATCAAATGTATCAAACTTCTAGAATCATAATTAATACAATATTTTCGCACAAATGTAATAATAAACTACCCACCAAATGTAATTATTATTTACTAATTGTTGTAATTTTTGTAATTTTAACTTCAGAGCTACCACGACTCGTCGATTCTACTATACATATATGTAAAAAATTGTAATTATTTTCCAAGGAACGCTCTTTAACTATTAACGCAAACCTTCGGTAAAAAGAATTAAATAAAGAAATACCTAACTATGGTACTGAAAAAGAGCTATCAAATCACTTAATCTATTTAAAGGAAGGCTGTTTAATGTTTGTAACTGGCAATTAAATTTCAATAAAAAATTGGAGAACGGATGTTTCGTAATGGCGAGTGGAAGTGGCGAAACGAAGTGCCTTAACACTAGATTCCCAAGTTCCCTCTGGCTACCTCGTCATAAATAAAATATTCGATCACACATGATCTATGATCCAAAGCGACGCATTCTGTTTAAAAATATACATTTAATAATAATGTAGTTTACAGATAAAATATTTTTTTATACTATTACTAAGTACGTAATAAAGTAATAAAAAATCGTGAGTGGAAAATATAATTCCGTATAGACGAAATGACTCATTATATTAATCATTTTCCAGAACAGATGTTTAAATTGTTTAAAATTGTTATGAAAATTTCATAATTACAAGTGTGTTAAATTAATATTTAATTGTAAACATTTTATGGGCAAAGTAATTTTAATACTACGTATGTTATTAAATGTTAAATTGAGATTTTTTTATAGTTTTGTAAGTTACAGCGAATTGAAGATACCGTACAGGTAAAGCGAATTTATTTTTCACTCACGAATATATTCATTTCTAAGTTAATATTCATGTAGTATTTATTGTTTGAGGACATATTAGTGAAATGGGATAGCATCTAGCTAGCGTTTCAGCAGTGTTGAGTTCGGCCACTCTATACCAGAACAGGCAGAGAACTGCCAGACCTGCTATGTTCAGCATAGACTGCGAAGCTAACACTTTATACGAACCAATTATAGTTTAAATCTCTCAATCCGATCACCGTTTGGCATTTGCAAATTCTTTCTAAATGAGCTGAGATTGAATATAAATAAGTCTTAATCATAATTACTCATCTATTACCTCTATGACGTTAGTTTCCACACTTCATGCCCGTACAAATTAATAACAACATAAAATGTATCATTATTCTTAGTTTTTATTAAATAGGTGCCAACGTAGATAAAACTGTTTTGCCCGATGTTAAATGAAAATATATTTTTAATTTCCTCGGATGGGAATCGAACTCACGAACTATCTATATATATAGCTTTTACATTAATTAATATCTATCTATATTAATATAGACATGCATACATACATACATTTCATATAATTAAAACCCCTATACTGCACTTACGGCTAACCTGAGACGGGTTCTTGTATTTGTGTCACCCAGTAAGGTCAATACAAACAAGTACAGCGTTAAAGGCGTTATATTGTATATATCTTAAAAAATATTACATACTCAATACCCACAAGTTACTTAACTAGGTTACGGACGAGTTTTGCGATGTTATTTTCATTTCTGTTCTGATAGTCAACTATGTTTTTTTATTACGTTTGTTCTTTTAAGTCACGTTGCTCTTGTACCTAGATAGATTAAAAAAAGACTAATTCGAGGTATAAAAACCAGTTGTACTTATAGACGATCGCTATATGATATATTGTTTCTTTAGTGTTATNTCATATATACCTACGTAACAGTATACATATATGTATATGATCAAACAACTGCATTTTTTTAAATATAAGAAAAATACGTTTTACACAAGAAAATATACAGGAACTACTCTTTTAGGGTGTCATTAAAAAACTTACTGTATGCGCCACCGACCGTCGTAGCGCAGTTGTGAAGTTACTTTTTACAATGGTTACAAATTTAATACTATTATCAAATGTATCAAACTTCTAGAATCATAATTAATACAATATTTTCGCACAAATGTAATAATAAACTACCCACCAAATGTAATTATTATTTACTAATTGTTGTAATTTTAACTTCAGAGCTACTACGACTCGTCGATTCTACTATACATATATGTAAAAAATTGTAATTATTTTCCAAGGAACGCTCTTTAACTATTAACGCAAACCTTGGGTAAAAAGAATTAAATAAAGAAATACCTAACTATGGTAACTGAAAAAGAGCTATCAAATCACTTAATCTATTTAAAGGAAGGCTGTTTAATGTTTGTAACTGGCAATTAAATTTGTAAATAATATACGTTCTTGACGTACGCGAGCCACCTTAATTAAATATTCGTTGTTTAGAAACAAAAAAAATTGCTGGAACTATAGTTTATTTTTATTCTTAAAGAATAGACAAAATATGAAGCTGAAGAAAATATATAAAAAGTTTTTTTTACCTATAAAGCTATATTTTTGCGATAAAGAAAATGTTAGTATCAAATGTAAAAATTTGCAAATTGATAAATATAATCTAATCTTATACTTTCTCATACATATATCTTAATGCATCTTGAATTGTATGAAGAAATATATAAAACGTAGTGAGAGTTAGACTTAGAGTTGTGTCTATAGGTCCATCTATAGGTCCTACTTCGATGCATGGACTATCCAACAAAAAGAACAATTCAATTCTAACCAGTAGTTCCTGAGATTAGCGGGTTCAATCAAACAAACTCCACTTATAATATTAGAATGTTTTTCATTTTAATATCATAATTATTACTGAAGTAGGCTTAAATAAATAATCAAGAATCGGTCTTGTACATTTATCATTGATTTTTCAATAGCTACTAGATATTTGATTTTATGCTTTAAAAGGAAAATAATGATTTTCCTTGTTTTACACTAAAGTATGAATTATGTATTTAAGTCTTTTGAATCTTAGTGCTGAATTATAGGTTAGAAGAGGAAGCCTAGTGTTAAGGCACTTCGCTCTTTACTTTCCGCCGGATAACTAATAAGATTATGCTGAAGTGTAGTTAAATGAAGAATTTATAAGTTTACTATTTGACTGAGGCCGTCGCGGTGCAGGGGTGCGCGCTGCTGTAAAAGTGTCGATTGTGGGTTTGTTTCTCACTCGAGGAAAAAAAAATAACAAATATTTAATTCTGGTAACGTGATAAATCGCGGCGTTAAACTTTCAGCACTCAATGCCTGCAGAATTTGGAAAGTGGGGAACGGATGTTTCGTAATGGCGAGTGGAAGTGGCGAAACGAAGTGCCTTAACACTAGGTTCCCAAGTTCCCTCTGGCTACCTCGTCATAAATAAAATATTCGATTACATATGATCTATGGTCCAAATCACGCGACGCATTCTGTTTAAAAATATACATTTAATAATAATGTAGTTTACAGATAAAATATTTTTTTTTATACGTTTACTAAGTACGTAATAAAGTAATAAAAAATCGTGAGTGGAAAATATAATTCCGTATAGACGAAATGACTCATTATATTAATCATTTTCCAGAACAGATGTTTAAATTGTTTAAAATTGTTATGAAAATTTCATAATTACAAGTGTGTTAAATTAATATTTAATTGTAAACATTTTATGGGCACTTTAAAGTTATTTTAATACTACATATGTTATTAAATGTTAAATTGAGATTTTTTTATAGTTTTAGGTAAAGCGAATTTATTTTTCACTCACGAATATATTCATTTCTTAGTGAATATACATGTTATTAATGAAATGGGATAGCATCTAGTTAGCGTTTCAGCGGTGTTGAGTTCGGCCACTCTATACCAGAACAGGCAGAGAACTGCCAGACCTGCTATTTTCAGGATAGACTATGAAACTAACACATTATACGAACTAAATCTCTCAATCTGATCACCGTTTGGCATTTGCAACTTCGTTCTAAATTAGTTGAGATTGAATATAAATAAGTCTTAATCATAATTACTCATCTATTACCTCTATGACGTCAGTTTCCACACTTCATGACCATACAAATTAATAGCAACATAAAATGTATCATTATTCTTAGTTTTTATGAAATAGTTGCCAACGTAGATAAAACTGTTTTGCCCGATGTTAATTGAAAATATAGGTATATTTAATTTCCTCGGATGGGAATCCAACTCACAAACTATCTATATATAGCTTTTACATTAACTAATGTCTATCTATATTAATATACACATGCGTACATACATACATTTCATATAATTAATACCCCTATAAACTACACTTACGGCCAACCTGAGACGGGTTCTTGTATTTGTGTCACCCAGTAAGGTCAATACAAACAAGTACAGCGTTAAAGGCGTTATATTGTATATCTTAAAAAATATTACATACTCAATATGTACTCACAAGTTACTTAACTAGGTTACGGACGAGTTTTGCGATGTTATTTTCATTTCTGTTCTGATAGTCAACTATGTTTTTTTTATTACGTTTGTTCCTTTTAGTCACGTTGCTCTTGTACCTAGATAGATTAAAAAAAGACTAATTCGAGGTATAAAAACCAGTTGTACTTATAGACGATCGCTATATGATATATTGTTTCTTTAGTGTTATTCGCGCAGTTAATATTTTTAAAATGTTTAAATTCTAATTCTTTTTACTACACTTTACATTTCTTTTCGATGCTTGTTGTCGATGCTAAAGTGTTCCAAATATCAAATTTTTAGAAATGTATAATGGAAACTAAGATATATGCGGTCGACCTTGTTAAAGTACTTTCATTTAAAATAAACTACCTAGGTATATCGTTATCATCCATTTCGTTTATAATAGAACAAATATATTCAGATTAAACCAACATTTTAATCACTGTTTTCAATTTTACAGTCAATGCTGAAGGAGGATCCTTTGTCCAGAATCCAAAGAGAAATAATCGAAGTGACAGAAAGGGAACGGGAATTCAAGGAGGGTCACTTCAGAGTCAATAGGCTGTTTTCCGAATCCACTATTGACGTGACAAAACAAAATGGCCATGTCAACGGAAACGCTGAAAGGCCAAAGACATTGAATAGGGCGGTCTCTACATCCCACTTACTAGGGCCTATTGCTCCTTCGCCTCCTCCTACGCCGACATTACTAAGCACTAATGGCTATACAAGGCGATTCACGCCCCAGACTGGTACAAAAGGAATAATGCAAAGGTTTATAGCTAACAAAGGCAAGTTGCCCGTCACCTCGCCAGGAGCTACTACTCCACCTGCAATAATACAGCAACCCATTGTTTTTACACCCAAAATTGAACCTATTATCGCCCCAGCGATCATAAGTCGCACACCAGAAGGTAAACCAGTACGCAAGGGCTACGTGCCTGTTGAAGAGAAAATACAGAAAGAATTGCAAGAGATGAAAGATAGAGAACACGAGTTAAAGAAGATGCGGAAGAAGCAGAAGCCTTTCGATATAGAACTAAGTGATACAGAAACAACCTCAGAGTCTGATGAAGAAGACATTCCTTTACCAGGAAAATTGAAAGCAACTAAATCTATAGGAGAATTATACGAGGCGTTGAATGATGATTTAAGATCGCCATCACCTAGGAACAGTTCTGGCCACGAATCTTTGGGTAGTTTGAAGCCAGCTAAGTCGTTGGCTGAACTTTGTGAACTAAGTCCAGGCCAAGAGTTCCTAGCGCCAAGTTCAACGCGTCTTATAGCGCAATGGGAGTCAATTATCCAACAAAAGCAAGAGGCTGGAGCCGCTTAGTACCAACATAACGGATATAGTGTGACGTCAGTTCAAATCGCGAGTTAAGTGTAACGTCAGTGTGACGAGTGAACCGTTTTTGCATTACAACGGATAATTGGACGGATTTCAACGGACACTGAGCCCGCGTCCGATTGATTTGCGATCGTATGGAACGATAAATATACGATTCGTATATTTAAATAGAATATGTTATACACTAACGGATGCAAGTTTAACAGCATGGGTACCGTTTTTATTTACTAATGAATTTTTATCACTATTTTAGCCATTTTGGATGCAAATTACTTAGTTTATTGTAGAGAAATATTGTCTTATATTTTTTTTATAACAATGCAACTAATTGTTACTTATCTCGTGGAAAGCGACACACGTGAGTACAATTTCTTCCTATTGTCTAGATATTTGTTGAAATTGTGTTTTTTGCGGCACTCTCGCGTAGTTTAATTGATTCACACGTAGCTATTAATTTCCATGGGAAGCTGTATGGAAAGAGTATTTTTTTTAGAGAAAAATCGATATCTAGAAACTTTATCTTAGTTTCCCTTATCGCGCTTTGTTTATCTTATTATCTTCTCTTGAAAAGTCATTCTTAAAATTCGACTGAATTTGTTAAGGTATTTATTTACGTTTTACAAAATAACTGCACTGCTTCTAGAGGTACTGTAGTGTTTAATTTTTTTTTCATTTTTTTAAACGTTTTTTTTAATTAGATTTTTATAATGAATATTATTAGACGGTCAAATTAAATCAAGAAGTCTTGTTTTATCAAAACCTAGTTTCGCGTTTATACTTTCGATTGCATTTAACTTACTGTCGGCTTCTTTAATTTAATTATTAAACTGTTATATTATATGTTAAAATAAAATGAAACTATTTTAATAACATTTGTAATATATTTCTTATTTATTCAAAATCATGGTTTTTTAAACAAAACTGTAAGTACAAAAGTACTTTTTAAATAAAATAATATTATTTATACATAATATGTTAGATTTGATACAAAAATTGCATTTTAATCGAGGTTTTATTTTAATTATCAATAAAATAAGTACATGGACGTGATTTATTTAAATATATATGAAAGGATTATTATCGAAGTTAGTATAGTCGCTTTTTGGTAGCCAAAGCTTATAAAATATTTCAAATTAATTTTCTTAATGTATTCTTGATGGTAGAGTTTGCCTTTTTAATACCAGAAACATTTATAGTTAACTAGTTGAAAATTTGGTCGATCTATTTATATATCTATCTATAGTATCTGATAATATTTTTTAAAATTAATTTTAAGTTATTATATAATCTGTGAACTTATAAAATGAATTTTCCATATATCTATCGTTTTATTTAAATATTTCTTAAGAGCTGTTGCTGTTTCAGAAATATTATTTTTTTGATAACAATCTTTTAAAATAATAAAAAAAAACACTGAGCGACTTAGTGATATATAATATATATAGTTGTAGATATATTACGCTTCATAACGTACTTAACCAATGATTTCATTTTTTAACCGACTCCAAAAAAAGAAGGTTCTTTATATAGGTAATGTTATCGTTAGTGTCAATAGCATGTGCCTTATTGAAATAATTATTTTAAAGCACAATTTTAGATATATTTTATAATTACATACGTCTGTCACTAATTTTTTATATAATCTTGTATACATTTATATGTTTATGTATATGAAAAATTATTTTTATGTAAATACGTCTTTATAGTAAAAAATATTGTTATTATAATAAAAAAATAAAACGAAATGAACAACTGCACAGTTTTAGTTATATATAATCTTAAATGAAAGTTAATTTAAATGCAATTAAAAAAGACATACTAATAATTAATACTTAAACAAGTGATTTTTAAAATATATGTACATGTAAAATTCGGGGAGGACGATTATATCTAAATTATTTACATTTGCCCGTTCTGATAGACAAGACGTAGCATTAGGTTTCAGGAAAAGAGAGAACGGAGTATTTTTTTTTTAATGCTAGACTCTTTTTCCTCTACCCTCCTAAATGCGAAATAGAGGATGAAGCTGCTTTCTCCCAAACAAGAGACGTATTTACATAAACAAACTCTCAATTTAAGCATAATACAAAATATAGTCAAATTAATTATATTATGTAATTTTATACAATTATGAGATTAGTTGTTGCGGTTTAAGTGTACTTTAAGTTATTTTAGAACAGTGCCAGGGACATTGCCGTTATACTTGCAATAATACATTTATTTATACATGTTAGACATTTAATGTGTGTATAATACTGAGAAGGAACATTTTGTGTACTTGAATTGTATATAGTCGCTTTGGTGGACAAGAGAGTTAACCAACAACAAAAAAAAGAAGTTTGTCTATAATTTTAAAATCATAAATAAAAATTTTAATAAGCGCGCTTTGTTTTCGTGGACTTTGATACAGAATGAGAAATCCGGTTTTTCCTTGTTTCTATAGAAATTTCGAGATATTTTTTCTTAGTTATATACCCTACCCTATCTACAGCATAATAATTTGCCATTAACGGAAGATTTTTCTCTGTCTCTCTTCATCACCAAAGCGACAAATTTTAAGTAAAAGTTCTAATTTCACCAATTTTAATGTTTTAATCAAATTTTTACTTTACTTACATAAACCTTATGAAAGAAAAGAGTTCTAAAAACCAATAATGTGATATGAGAAATGCCTTAAACAATTGTATTTTGTATATTTCGAAGATTCCTATTTAATTATAAATAAGAAACAAATATAAATATTTATATGATAGTTTATAGTTGGAATGTTAATTTGTTAAGATTTTCGCAATAAATAGATTGTCAAAGTACGTGCCTTGTTACTCATTTACGCAATTCCTATAGAGTTACTTGAAACTCCAACCAAATATGCTTGGTTATGACAAAATTTAAATAAGCACCTAATGGACATTTTTTTTTCAATTGTCATCCTTTATAATTGTTTTTGCGAATTTTATTTAAGAAAAAAATAATAAATTGAAATCGAAGATGACATTTACATGTAGAAAAGGATAAAGTTAAATAAATTATAAATGTAAAATAATATTTATAATAAATGGCCGTAGGGGCGCAGCAGCACAGCATCTGGCTGTTAACCGATGGTTGTGTGTTCGATCTCACTCGGAAGGGCCAATTATTTTATATTCCTCTTTTAACAAGACACTTTGCGGCGTTTACTACCGCCAGTCAACACGCATTATCTTCAAAGTAATGGAAACGAAGACTTGCAAATAAGAATTATAGATACCATGTAAAGAAAATAGATATATCTCGATACGAGATTCAGCATTTCAATATGCAATTAAACTCAAAACGAAACAAATCTATTGTTCAACCAATTAGATTATATTTTATTATAATGGTGATATGAAAAATTTCGTTAAAAATTTTGCTTCAAATAAGCTTGTTAGCAAAGAATAAGCAATACGTGACATCTTTGTCGCTCTACTTTCAACAATATTAGCACAAAAAATTATCGTGTACACATTTACTTTTAATTTTGCATAGGAATGAATTATTTTTTAATTATTTATTTACATTATTAATTTAATAAATAAATCTATACGTTTACGTACGTATTTTATACGTTTCTAAATATATTTATGACTAATTGCTTATTAACATAACATTTAAATTGCATTATGTAAATAAGTTAAGAACATATTCGTAGTCGTCGCGAACAACGTTACTTGAATTACAATTAGCAATTCTATTATTTTCTTTTCAAACTAATTAAAAATAAACTTTGCAAGACAATTTATACATTAATTACTATGTAATAAAAGTTTTATTTTTTTTTAATATTTGTCTATTCATTTCATAATGAAAATGATTTATTAATTTGCTTTTTTACTTGACTTTGTCAATTTGTGAATTAAACTTTATAGCTTAGTGTAATGATTATATTTTTTAGCTTCACTATGAAAGAAAGAAAGAAAGAAAATGGAAACCTTGCACAAAAACAAGTCGTTTCCCATTGAGACACTCCGTTCCCCACTTTCCACCGAGTTCTGTAGGTTGTGTTGGTGAGGCAAACGGACACAAGCGTGTGACTGCAAACGCGCTGGTTGTGGATTCGATTTTCTGTCAGGTAAGTAACGAGGCAAGCCCGGCGTTGAGTTTCGCCACTCAATACACAATGTTTATATTTCATATAATTTTAGCTGAGATTAAGGAGCTAGACAGTCAAAGTCCGACATACATATTATTATTTAAATATCCATATATTATCGTCGTTTGAACGATAGTAGTGTAAAAGTAGATATCTATATACTCGTACTATATCTAGAAATCAATTAACAGTACTGATAACCTTCCAGCTAAGGGCTTAGATTGGAATGACCTTCAAAAATGCTTAAGTATTTCATATAATAATAACTATTATTTTATATTTTCACGTTTTATCCCTAGCGGGTTAGCCAGAGAGAACGGAGCGCCAAACGCGCGGTCTCCGCATATCTCTCTCGACTCTCCCACTGCCATCAATTTTTTCATACGTGCCCTCCGGGAGGAGCTCATGCTTTTTACATGACCTTCCTCCGTAAAAAATGACGTTGGAAATTATTTTTGTCTGTAGGTTACCCTTCGAAGACTGGTTATGTGTTCACATTACTTTATATCAAAGTTATAAATTACGCAAGTGTAAATATTTATTTAATTACTAAAAATTAACGCATTAATTACAAAACATTTTTTTTGCATTTTATACTATGTGCATATCGTAAGAATAATTGAAGAACTCTTATCAGTTATCAATTTTCACCATGGGTTTTCATAGATCCCAAAAACTTGTTTACTTGTTCAAACGTTGTTTACTTGCAGATGTATGTTTTTGGAATTGCATGATAATTATATATTTGAGTACGATGATCTAGGTTTCCAATACTATGGGAGCTTTACTTAATACTTCTTAAGTGTATGTTTGTTACTTCAAAAATTTCTCGAAAACCAAAACTTCATATCGATCGTATCCGTTTTTATGCAAGATGACATTGCCACTTTGTAAACAAACAGTAGGTCATCTGTCAATGTTATGTCATTATTTATGTATTCTTTACGCAAGGGAGGGTAAGGCTACGCATTTTGCATACTAAAACACTATAGCCCATACATATTTGGCTAGTTCATTTATTGTCCGTTTCTTTAGCTTTTATGACAACATAGTGTTAAGACACTTCGTTCATCATATTCCGCCCAATTTTTGAGTTATTTTATGTTGAATGGCGGAACTCAACGCCGCACTGTCTCGTTAGAGCGACTGTCTCGTTGGAGGGAATGAAAGTAATTCATTCTTTCGAGTGACAATCGAACCTACAACCGTTGCGGATGCAGTCAGACGCTAGGCTGCTGCGCTATGATGGCCTTATTGGAAGTATATTTTATCTGTTTCTGTCAACAATATAAACCTTACGAGACCTATAGATATAATAACATTTTGACAACAATTTCAATCTTAAATGGGATTAGACATCACTACCACCATGCTCACAATTTAACTGAGTCATGATGGTCTTAATAAGCATTTAAATTTTTGTCTACAAATATATTTTTATGTGTTTAATATCTACATAAGCACTTTCTAATTCCATATGAATGTATATGAACACGAGTAGGTAAGTTTTTTATTTTTACAACGAATGCATATCAAATTTCATGCAACTAAATACATC
>JAKRZM010001056.1:65663-84418 GCA_036379175.1 Heliconius cydno galanthus | reverse complement strand
CAGGGTACGCAGAGGGAACCTGGTGTTAAGAAACAAGGTTCCCACGAGCTAAATAGGTTTTTCTTTTGTTTTTTTCATCATGCTGAACCTGGGGACATAGACGGCCTCGAAAAGTACGTAAAATTAAATATTTTCAAGTATAGTAATCGACATGTACCATGTACCTACGACGTGATTTTTTTACAATTAACTCGTTAAAACACGCGTTTGAATAATAAATACCTTATATTTTAGCTACTCTGTTAAAATATTTGCTAGTACAGAATATTAAATTACCAAATTAGTTTATATGAATACTTTTTTGTAAAATAAGCGATTTATTGAATAAACAAATTGTAAGTTTATATTAAGCATAATTTATGACTGCATAGTTAAAACAAATAATAAGTACTATTATATTTTTTTTATTTCACACTGAATCCTGCTTATAGCAGAGTAGGAGAGGGAACCTAGTGTTACAACACTCCGTTCTGCGCGCACCTCTCAACTGATGAGCATTAGGTACGTGTTGAATAACGTAACTTAATACCAAACGTTATCATATTAGCAGATTGAGACCACTAAGACTTCGACCATCACGTAAAGAAACACGACCAAACTGAAAACGCCCTAGTTAGTAACGAAAATCATCAAACATCTGTCCAAATTTAACGTTTCTACGCACAGCGGTTACGGCTGTGCGCGCGTCTTACCTCAGTCAGTGAGGACAAGTCCTTTTATATATATAGATGTTTGATGATTTTCGTTACTAACTAGGGCGTTTTCAGTTTGGTCGTGTTTCTTTACGTGATGGTCGAAGTCTTAGTGGTCTCAATCTGCTAATATGATAACGTTTGGTATTAAGTTACGTTATTCAACACGTACCTAATGCTCATCAGTTGAGAGGTGCGCGCAGAACGGAGTGTTGTAACACTAGGTTCCCTCTCCTACTCTGCTATAAGCAGGATTCAGTGTGAAATAAAAAAAATATAATAGTACTTATTATTTGTTTTAACTATGCAGTCATAAATTATGCTTAATATAAACTTACAATTTGTTTATTCAATAAATCGCTTATTTTACAAAAAAGTATTCATATAAACTAATTTGGTAATTTAATATTCTGTACTAGCAAATATTTTAACAGAGTAGCTAAAATATAAGGTATTTATTATTCAAACGCGTGTTTTAACGAGTTAATTGTAAAAAAATCACGTCGTAGGTACATGGTACATGTCGATTACTATACTTGAAAATATTTAATTTTACGTACTTTTCGAGGCCGTCTATGTCCCCAGGTTCAGCATGATGAAAAAAACAAAAGAAAAACCTATTTAGCTCGTGGGAACCTTGTTTCTTAACACCAGGTTCCCTCTGCGTACCCTGCTGTGTGCGGGATACAGCGTGAAGCTGATTTGATTTGATTTGAATAACCTATTTAGTATATTGCATGTTATTGCACACTGTTTACAATTAATAAGAAAAGTAAAGGAATTATTAGAAAAAGAAAGTAAAGTCCATTCGTTAGAGCTTTATACACGCATAAGTTTTATCTTCTTATTCAAATGTCAACGACAAGTTAAAGTCGCATAAAGCTGGATTGATTTAGCAATTGTATCTTTTGTGATGTCAATAGAAAAAGATAGTTACCATTAAATTACTTTACCCTAATAATTATTATGGCAAACCAGTAAAATGAGACTTCTTTTTTCTGTCATATATATTATTAAATACTTACTTGTTATCTAGATACGATCAACAGGTGTTTTTTCTAGGAAGTATGAAGGCCGAGGGCATTTAATATATTAGAACTAATAGCTTATTGTTCATCGTATTCAAATCTGTGACCTTGTTTGCACTGTCTGTGAGTTAAACATTCATAATAATTATATCTCTACATCAGACAAGAGACCATTGTGACGCAGTGGGCTAGCGTCTGGCTGTAAACGACGACTGTGGGTTCATACTCAGGGGAAAGAAAATAATTCATTCCTCATAGAGGGAATCGAACCCTCAACCACCTTCCTGTATTAACCATTTAATTTGGCTAAACAATTTTCACTATAACGTGTTTAAGTAAAATATGCAATAAATCCACTTATTTAGTTCTTACGCGGATATAGATTGAAAATTCTTACTGTACATGGAGTATTGATTTAACGGCGTTTAAATATGTAAATACAGCCGTTGCTCAGACAGCTTAAACATATTATTAGCGACCGCCTAAGTCAGGGTTGTCATCAATTTAATTTGTATTTATAAATCATATACTTTTTTGCAGCTTTTAGCAGAGGGAACCTGGGAACGTAGGGTTTAGACACTTAGTTCCCATTAAGAAACTTCCGTTCTTCGCTTTATCTTATACGGTTATTATAATTTATTTATGTTGTTAACATTGCTGTAGTCTAGCTTTTACGTAATAGTAGTATTGGCCAGCCCTAAGAAGGTCGTCTTAAATATACTTAGAAACTAGGACAGGTCTCAAGGATGTGCCAAGGAGATACTTAGAATTGGGTAATCAGACCCAGTTGTATTTTATAAAAGATCGAAATAAAATAAGCTATATTGTGCAGTGTACGCCGCCGCTAGCTCTACGGGATAGTGCTGGGTTCGAATCCCAAATAGGTATAATGTTTATGTGATCTAAGACTTTTTTTGTTTGTTCTGTTTCCCACTTTCCGCCGAGTTCTGGTATCGCTGTGCGGAAAAAGGAGAACAGAGTGTTTTAAACAATTTGGTGGGTTCCTTTGCCTGCAATACGGGTGAAATCATGAAACTGCTTGTTTAATGGCTTGGTCAGAACAGAAATAATTCTAGGAAAGATTTGATATGCAAAAAATATTACTTTAGCAACAATGTTATACGAATATCTCTCTTTTATTACTTGTTCCCATGAATCTTGACACTTTCCTTAAGGGGGTTCATAAAATTTTTATTGTTTCCTCAAATATAGACATATCGAGAAACTTGTTAAGGAAGATAATATGTATTTTATGTTCAATAAATACTACCTACTAGAATTTCTTTGTACAGATTATATGTAAAGACGAACTTAAAAATTGTTCTTGCTAATAATGTAATTTGCTTTAGCCTTAACCCTTTAGTTAGGCGAAGGTATTATAAATCATTCATAGATTAATTGTATTTTATGAATGAAAACGGTATGTCAAGATCACTATCAAGATCGATCTCAGAGTTGAGAGAGGTTTATAAATAAGAGCCTTAGTGTTAAGACTCAAGATAATTCAAACTTAACTATCCGCCGGATAAGTGGTCGTGTAAATGTATTTTTTAATTTTCAGGGCTAATGTTTTGTTAGGAAATTTTTTGGGGTGGGCACAATACTATTCTGAAGTGGGCACGAACCATGGATATATTAAAAGGCTCCTCAGATGACGATTGAAAAGTATATGCAAAAGCATATTTATTAAAAGAAAAAAAAATTGAATTAAAAATTAAAACACAAGTAAAGCCACATACAAAAAATTAGTCGAAAATCGTTTGAGTTAAACCATTAACCTGTTATATCAATAAGTATTGTCCGCCGGCAGATTCTGCAACGCGGCTAACCGGTGAAAGCTCCGTTTCTCTCAGTGAATGTGCTTAAATAAACTATACACAATTACCTTGTAATCGGAATGCAATATTTGATAAGTGAATGGCTTTTTTTATTTATCTTTTATTTTAATTTATTCCTCACGCTGTATCCCGCAAGTAGTATGCAGAGGAAACCTAGTGAGAGACTCCGCTGATCCACTTTCCGCCAAATTCTGGAGGCATTGTGTGTTGAGTGGGGGAAATTAACGGCGGACTTAGCCTACACCTGAGCGAAGACATTAAAAAATTAAATATTTAATTTCCCCGATTGTTACCTCTTCTATATTGAAAATATTATTTTTAATATATTTAGATGTAATTTTTTTTAGTAAGATGAATTCGGCAGCTCTATACTTTGTAGCGTTAAGTGCTTTGGGCAGACTGAACGTGGTAAGACATTCCATTCGTTTCTGTTCTAAATTCCAAGATATATATTATGCATATTCATCAGAGACCGTCGTAGCGCAGCGCGTAAAGTGTCCAACTGTAAGCTCTGCTTTTGTGGGTTCGATTCCCATTCAGGGGAGTGTATTATTTTCGTTTCTCTGGGAGCAAGACATGACAGTGACTTAGTGTTTTCTTCTTTGAAATCATAACCGGAATCAGGGCCGTGTCCTCCTAAATGCAATGTTATGGCTCCAAATTGTTCTACATATAATTCAAGAAGTTCTTAATAATTTTATTTAAATTTGTTCTAGAAAAAAATATTCCACATAAATTGTGGCCACTATATAAATTACTCAATCTTGTTAAAAGCAGCGGAATATAATCAACACTCGTGATGTAAGAAAGAAAAGAGAACCAGGAAGCACAAATTACTTCGAATATTGGAAAGCCAAATATGAATCATCAAATATTTGCCAGAATTTCATCTCGCACTGTTGTGTAACATCTTAGTCATTTATCTGAAAGTTCAAGAGAGTCATTTAAATATAAGCAAAAATTAAATAAAATCAATTTTTCACCGAATTTTGGAGTGGCGGAACTTAACGCCGTGCTTTGCCTCGACATCAGCAAAGAAATGAAAATTTTGAATATTTAATTTCTTCGAGTGGGAATCGAACCAACAACCTGCCAGCGTTTACAGTCACACGCTACTGCTTCTGCGCCACGTATAACTCCTCCTGGCCTCATATAACTTGAAGCTAAAAAAATATTTCGCAAATCATAATAATCTTGGGATAATGTATCATACTCGCCATTATCAATCAATTTCTGCAAAAAAATATTTTAAGTGCTAATTTATGTTTCATAATACGATAAAAATCAAATTATAAGAAATTTAATTTGATAAAAATATTGATTGCTTATAAATTACAAACTTGTAAAAGAAAACTATGAACTTTTAAAAAACTTAGCGCCAAAACTTATCTTGTAATTAGAATAATTTTATGAATGATGGAAATGCTAACAATACAAAAAAGATTTAGCAAGAACTAACTATGTTTGTACTGTTAAAGCTTTGTAAATGTCAAGAAATTACCTAAGTTAGCGTCGTTGAGTTCCGCCACTCACACAATACCTTCAGAATTTGGCGGGAAGTGGGAAACGGAAGTATCTTAATTGTCAGTAGTTTCCCCGGGGTCCCTATGCCAATCCAGCTATATGCGTGAAGCTAAAAAAACTAAATTAGTCTTCTAGACATAGAAATAATAAAAAAACAGAAAGTATATGGTTTTTTTAAATAGAAATATAACATACTTTCACAGATAAACAATCATTTATCGAATCTAAACCAACATTCATTTATAATCACTTTAGAAAATAACAGAGAGAAAAAACTCACTAATTCATTAGAAGCTAGTACTAAATAGAACGGTCTCACGTACTTTTTGCCTCTATTTGTATTATGATTTGTACTAGACATATAAATTACTATATTTTGAATTATATCTTTCTAAAAAGAGGGTTTAAAATCCATTGAAGTTTTTGTATAGCAGTTATAGCAAGACGAACAGATTGACATGCCTTCTTCACACGTATTTGATAAGTTAATTATTACAGACCGACAGTAAGGCTCTCCGTGTGATCGAACTTTGCTCTACTTTTAATCATTGTTGTAAAAGAAAAGAGGGAAGTATGTTAATCTTTTAAAACAATGGCTAAAATTTAATTATATTTCATGGCATTTGAATATATTGCAGGTTGAATTGAAGACCAGGCCTGGCGCAGCGGTAGTGGGGCGGTGTGAAAGTAATCGTGACAGGTGTGGGTTCCATTCCCGCTCAAGGAAATTAAGTGAGGAATGTAGTGTCTTCAGGTTAAGGTTCACTCTGCCTACCCTGTTACGCGGAATATAGTGACAAGTTAAAAAATATGTATCTTTGGAATACAGTATTTATAAATAAAAAGCTTTTAAAAAGGTACTTCCCCAGTCTAAATATGCAATAGTCTATATATACAGATTCCAATTTTTATAATGACCGTAAGCTTAAGTTCTTTTTAAGGAAAGGTCATTTAGAACATAAGTATTAAATACTATGAAATTGGGTTTATCCATTTAAATAAGAAATAAGTCTTTTTAAGCATAGTGCCAATAATAGGCCGTTCTACCTAATCACAGCGTCTGGCTGTAAGCAGGACAGTTGTTGGGTCGATTATAGCTTAAGGGAATGGATTGTTTTCATTTTCCTCGCTGTAGTAAGAAGACAGAGCACAGTGTTGAGTTCTGAAACTGAATGAAATGAAATCTGGCAATAATTGGACTGTGGGGAAATAAAGCAGTAACTTATAAGAATTTAAGAGTGTATTCATGAAGCCAAAATAATGATTTTTTTTTGTCCGTTTGTCTGTCTGTTTATTCACGCTAATATCAGAAATGGCTGAACTGATTTCGGTGCAGTTTTCACAATTGTATTAAAGCAGACTTCCCTTAACATTTAGTATGTGTTTTATTTAAATCGATTCATAAATAAAAAAATATGTCAATTAAAGAATTGCATGCAATTATATTGCTATAATAAGTGGTTCATAGAATTGGCTGGAATTTTACGTATTTATATGTGAATATTGGAAAAAAATTATAATGACAAAAGATTTAATAAGCAAACGGGCGAAGCCGCGAGCGTGTCGTTAGTATATTATATAAGGAAGTAAAAATAAATTTCACTTAACAAAGACAGGTTCACATCCATCCACAATAGAATAAGGCCTAGGAAATTGAATAGAGGACGTATTAGATTCTGCTCTTGTCTGGTTTGCCCGGTGAATGACCGGTCCGGTAGCCAGCTCAAAATGGACTGGTTTTCTTCATCATATCTATCTATATAAAGGTCTTTATAAATTGGACTTATTAGAATACGCTATGGCGTTTTGAACTGACCTTTATCTTGATAATAATAACACTATATATTATTTAAGTATCAAAAATATATAACAAAAACTGTTTTAAACGTTACTTATAGTATACGAAAATTTCATCAAAATCTGTTCGATGACTATTTCATGAAAATCAATGATTACTTCCATTTTTTAGTACTCATAAAAAACTCATAGAAAATCGAAGCTACGATATTCTCCATAGCAAATGTTGAAATAACAACACATTAGCCACGTCGATAGCTTATACCGATATGATTATCATATAGGGGAAACTGAGTCAATAGTACTACTGTATCAAAAGTAACAAATGCTCTGTAGAATAATGTAATTAAAATTATTGTGAATTGACGGCTTAGATAAAACGTAGAGGTCGTCGTGGCGCACGCATACAAACACACAGCACGTATTTAATATCTTAATCCCCTTGCTTTAACGTGTTAACTAACACGCAATATTTCAAAAAAAACGAAAATTAAACAGTATTTTCACACTAGGTTCCCTCTTCCTGCCCTGTGTGGCACAGTGTGAAGCTAACAACAAAACCTGTACTTTAATTTTAGGTTGTTGCACACCACACCTTTCGCGTTTGTTATTTTAGACTCGCTGACACTTTTCTCCCCAGTCTCCTCTAGTGTAAGTGATATATAATAGATTTACAGTCCAGTATTCTAACGGTCGTAATGTGACAGATAGCTGAATGCGGTTTTTGCTTTAACAGAGCCATATTGATTTCCACGAACACATTCTATATTGATGTCAGTCTGTGTGGACGCATTCTATGCTAAAGAGACTAACAAGGCCACAATTTAGAGGTTGCCAGATAAATCTTAGTGTTAAGATATGATATTCCATTCCCATAAAAACAGGGAAACAGTAGGGAAAGGAACCTTACTTTCCGCCGAATTCTAGAAACGTTGCGTGTTAGTGGCGGACCTCAACGCCGTACTTTGCCTCGTTAACAGCGTGAGAAAATGCAAATACTAAATTTCCATTTCATTATGTACCAGGTAAATTATTACTAAATTGTTAATTTTATTATAGGTATTTGAGTTTACTTCATATTTAGATTACAGCTTCGGGTAATAAGGCCGCGAGCCACACTCCAAGTTTGACAATACTGACTTACAACACAATTTGAAATTCACGATAAAACAATGAACTGGTTGAATTATCTAAATAACTGAACCACACCCTTNTGCTGTTGGCGACACTAGACCCTTCCCGATTACAGTGGGGGTTCACCAGGGCTCGACTCTTAGTCCGTTCTTATTCAATGTAGACCGAATAGATACTCGGCTATCTTCAATATCCCCCTTATGGGATTTAGAGTTACATTACATTATTTTTCGAGTTGCTCTCAACGAGTCCTTTCATTTGATACCCATATTGTAGAAGTACATTAAAAATAACAATTCCGCCATCTTGCATGGTCCGCCATATTACATTTAGAATGACGTCACACATTTTATCGTGCATTGTCATCCAAAGTAAACGTGTATACAAAATTTCAGCTCAATCGGTTGACGATATCTACTTCAAAATTGAGCTCCAAGATTTCACCCGAACCCACATACATACATTGCAAGTTAAATAAAAGCTTTTAATAAAAAATAAGGCCGTTATATTAATCAATTTCCACTCTAGGGAATGAAATATTTTCATAGCATTTCTTCGCCCAACAAGTAAAAGCGCGGCGTTAAGTTGCGCCACTCAAAAATCAAGAGAGAGTGGAGTGATAAGAAATGAAGTGTCTTAGCACTACACAGTCTCTCCTTACCGTGCTATACGAGATACAGCGTGAAGCTAAGACAAACTAACCATAAAAGTTACATCGTTATCTGCTCTATATTTGTAGAGCGGTATATTTGTAAGGGACGAGCAAACACCATACAACTATACAGTGGGAACGCGGCACTGCCAGAGGAAATGAATGTAAACAGGTTCCCATCGGAAGTCTAACCGTATGTAAATCCGGCGATAGGATGGCGTTAATTAAAAAATAAATTTTAAAGTCAGGATGTTAGTAATTTGAAACTTAATTTTTTTTTTGATATACCTGTTATCGTTTTGACACCGTCGTTTAAGTAATATGAGCAGCCGATATTCTTTAATGAAGCCACATGGTTGTTTTTTTTTTATGTGTCTATAGTTGATCCAAAGTGCAGCGTTGAGTTACGTCACTCAACACGCAATGTCTCGAATTAGGGTAAAAGGGGAGAATGAAGAAATGAAAATATTCTCCCAACTAGTAATTATATACAATATCATCATCCCTTTTGTCTATTAAAATAACAAACCTTTTTAATGGAGACAATCTCTTAAAATAATGTTTTTTTTTATCTGTCTGTCTCTCTCTAATAAAATTATTATTTTGGTAAAAATATTTAAAAAGTGAAAATTGGAAAACGAAAGAAAAAATATAATTGCCTCTAATAGAATTCGTATTTTTTCACATAAATATTAATGACGTATATATGAATGAATATAACAAAAAAATTAAAATATATATTTTTCCCAGTTTGTCTTAGTAAAGAAAGTGAATAATGGAAAAACAAGAGATAGTTAGGTAATAAAAAAAAACCCGTTATTCTCCTAGCAGTTTTACACGTTTATACATCATGAAGTTAATAGCGAAAGACAAGTTATAATTAAAATTGATTTTACGACTGTTTGAAAAGATTTATTTTATTACAATCGTAAAAGTTAGTATTCTAGTGTTCTAGAAATGTCTAACGACGTGTCGAAACGTGGCGCGCTCCACCTTGCTCGCCTTATATAGCTCCCGTTAGAGTAAATGTCATAACTATACTAATCAAACTGAGATGGACAGTATATGTTATATGCTAATTACGTACAAATAATATATATTTAAAATTATATTTTAAACGTGATGTTATTCCTATTATTTATTTATTTTTACAAAAAGAAATACGACTATGTGTATAGAAATAATTGAGAACTCTCAGTTATTTCTTTATTAGGCTACTGCAAGGTCCTTTGCATCAAATTGTGAAAACATATACTATATGACCAAGCTTAAGTTATATTAGGCTTATGATATTAAATAAAAAAATATAATATTTAATATTAGGTAAAGCGAGGTATAGAGTCCTGCCACTCAACACTAATTGCATGCAGAATTCGACGGAAAATGGGAACAGGAAAGTCCTAATGGAAACGGAATGTCTTAACACTGGGATCCCTTGCCTACTTAGATCAGTTTGTACGTTTTAAACAACGTAATTGCCTCTAGTGAATCTTCAAAAATAATAATTTATAAAATTTATTTTATCTTAAAATTCTTGTAACACATATGGAAGCTGTTATTACATATATTTAGTACGAAACAGCATTCATTTCAAATCTTTGTGTAATATTTCATCTAACATTACGTACGACTACGAGTTACACTATAATTAAACATTACTATCGCTAGATCTTTAAGTGTCTATAAAAGATTATTTTTTAAGACCGTCTAATAGATGTTGAGTAAAATATAGCAATTAAAATTTTACAACTGACGATGTAATTCATATAGTTTTACTTTTAAATATGGTTTCGAATTGATATTAGGCGTCATTTTATTAAGACTAAAGTTAAAAAGACATATATATAGTACTTATTCGTAAGCTATGTATTGAGTCTATAGCTTCACTTTGTATCCCGCACATAGCAGGGTTGAGACACTCCGTTATACAGCGTGATGTTAAAGAAAGGGTGAAGCAGATTACCTATAGAACACGTTATCTTTTCGCTACCTATAATGAAAATCATATAAGAAAGATAATATATATTAATATAATTAGGTAGGTTTTTTCTTATTACCCCGACCAATTTGGGAGATAAAAGAGTATCCATTAAAATAAAAATATATCAATAGGTACTTTATATAAGTGATGTAATTTACTACATCATTTTTTAACCGACATAGAAAAATAAACTGTCAGTTTGACATGTTTTTCAAATTTTCGAAATTGAATATTTTTTCAGTATAGAAGAGAGGAACATGTGCAAAATTTCGTGAAAATAAATAAATAAATTAGCTTCACGCCTTATTCTGCACACGGCATGGTAAACAGGAGGGAGAGTGTTAAGACACTCCGCCGAATCCCGAATACATTGCATGCTCGTACATTCTCTACAGCGAAGAAATGGGAAAAAATTAAATATAAATTTAATTTCCTCGAGTAAGGATCGAACCTACAACCAGTCGCAATACAGTCATACTTTGAATCCTTGCGCCACGACTGGCTTCTAGCTCTCTTTAACTTAGCTCACATCGCGTGTTTCTTCATGATTAATACATAATACGTCTTTTTTTCATATAATCTTGAACAATACGCGAAAGTGACAAGATTATTATAGTAAATGACGGTTGTATGACATTTTATGTTCGCTTCATNCCACTCAACACTAATTGCATGCAGAATTCGACGGAAAATGGGAACAGGAAAGTCCTAATGGAAACGGAATGTCTTAACACTGGGATCCCTTGCCTACTTAGATCAGTTTGTACGTTTTAAACAACGTAATTGCCTCTAGTGAATCTTCAAAAATAATAATTTATAAAATTTATTTTATCTTAAAATTCTTGTAACACATATGGAAGCTGTTATTACATATATTTAGTACGAAACAGCATTCATTTCAAATCTTTGTGTAATATTTCATCTAACATTACGTACGACTACGAGTTACACTATAATTAAACATTACTATCGCTAGATCTTTAAGTGTCTATAAAAGATTATTTTTTAAGACCGTCTAATAGATGCTGAGTAAAATATAGCAATTAAAATTTTACAACTGACGATGTAATTCATATAGTTTTACTTTTAAATATAGATTTGAATTGATATCAGGCGTCATTTTATTGAGACTAAAGTTAAAAAGACATATATTAATAGAATTTCATAAAAATAAATGAATAAATCAACTTCACGACTTATCCCGCACACAGCATGGTAAGCATAGGGAACTTAGTGTTAAGACACTCCGTTTTCTACTTTCCGCCGAATCCTGAAGGCATTGCATGCTCGAACATTCTCTATCTACAGCGAAGAAATGGAAATATAAATTTAAATATATATTTCATTTCCTCGAGTGGGGATCGAACTTACAACCAGTCGCTATAAAGTCATACTTTGTGTCCCTGCGCCTCGACTGGCTTCTAGCTCTCTTTAACTGAGCTCACATCGCGTGTTTCTTCATGATTAATAAATACATAATATGTTTTTTTTTTCGTATAATCTTGAACAATACGCGAAAGTGACAAGATTATTATAGTAAATGACATTTTATGACATTTTGTGTTTCTTTTCATATGTATTTGTTGAAGTTTCACATGCAATTCCCATGAGTCGTTAACCCATAGTCCAAGTAATAGTTTTCCATAACATCTTATGTAAATTTTATATGAGCGAAAGCATATTTTTTGCATTCCGTTGTTAAAAGTAAATTAAAAGAACACGAGAAATTCTCATTTCTGTGTTCATTTATTTTTATATAGATAGAGATACAAGTGGCCTATAGGTTTGTTTAGATGTTATGTGACGTTGGCTTTTTTTTGCACTGATTCCCCCATATAGGGGATATATGGGGATCCCGATGTAAGCAGAGGGAACGTGAGAACTTAGTGAGAGCCACTTTTCTCTGAATTTTCGAAGCGTGGCTATAATATAAAAAAAAAAAATTTAAGCGGGCGAAGTTGCGAGCGAGTCGTTAGTTCAGTATCGATTCGTTTCGCACCTGCAAATAGTATATACTCCTGCTTTTCTAAATTCATAGCATCTAAATCTCCATAATTAGTAAGGGTTGGCTCCAAGCAGTAAATATTAACTTCATTCGCATCCATAATTTCCTCTCGCTATAAACAATAGTGTAGACGTAGATAAAAGTAGTGCTGTAAGATTGTAAATTCAACTTTTTGTATCAACAGTTTCACTTGTAGTGAAAGCAATTCATATTCTAGATATTTTTAACTAGTTACGATTAAAGTTTCTAAAAGAATGTTATAGTTACAGTATAAGGCAATATTGGGTTGAGCTTATGAATAAAAATGTCTATGATATGTATTGAACCTGTTGCATATTTTCTATTATAGATGAATATTGAAAAAGTGAAAATAAATAATATTAATGTAGTGATTGTGAATTTGAATTCCATTTTTAGCTCCATACTGTATCCTGCACGTAGCAGGGTAGACAGTGGGAACCTAGCAACCTAGTGTTACGACACCCCGTTCTCTATTAAGACCTTTCCGTTTCCCACTTTCCACCAAATTCTAGAGGCATTAAATGTCGACTGGTGCAACTTAACGCCGCGCTTTGCCTCTTTACCAGAGCGAGGAAATGAAAATAAACGAAGATAAATATTTCACTTCCTCAATGGAGATCACACAATAATTCATTTTAATGAAATTAATATTTGAGTATAAGCAAAGATATAAGTAAATAATACAAATTAGTAAAACTGGCTGACTAGTATTATCGTAATCTGCTTAAAATCGGTTCAGACAATCCGCTTTGGTAACCATATAATTGGATTTTCATATTGTGTACTGCACGTTTCCATTGTGGGCCTACTAGAGTCTAGGCAAACTATTATTTTTTGTTATAAAAAGTTTAAATCTGTATTTCTGTATTAAATTTAATAGTTTTCTTTTTTATATTTTCAATTGTATAGTTAATAATAGTAAGTTCATAACTAAATCTAAATATTTCATTAGACCATTACAAGAACCTCTGCATCGTTACATAAAATGTCAGTTGTGTCAGTCAGGAAGCTACCATCGGTGAGGAAGACTATTTTCTTAAATTTAACAGTTGCTCTTATGAATCGGAACTATAATAATAATATCACTTACGTTAAACATGTCATAATGATTACTAAACATTAGATTATTTAATATTTTAGACAAATTGATTATAATAAAAAAAATATTAATTAGGCCATTACATGCACGTTTGAGATCATCAGAAATGTCAGTAGTGTCAGTCATAACGTTCAAATTTTGAGATAAGTTCTTTATCATTAAAAAATATAATTCTCACAGATGTCAGTGCCAGTCAATCAGTGGACACAGTTCAGTATTTCGAGTGTTTACACATTTGGTCGCGGTCACAGGGACTGCCATAGACCATGGTGTAGTTATTAACTGTGTGTGAAATACGTTTTCACACTCTACCGGCTAGTGTGAACTGAATAGTGGTATATTCAGTTGCTAAGAACTGTTTATGGTGATTTTGTATTGTTCGTATTGAATAGTGTATAAATCAAAATAAATCAGCTTCACGCTGTATCCCGCATACAGCAGGGTAGGCAAAGAGAACTTAGTGTTAAGACACTCCGTTCCCCACTTTCTGCCGAATTCTGGAGGCATTGCGTGTTGAGTGGCGGAACTCAACGCCGCTCTTTGCCTTGACACTAGAGCGAAGAAATAAAAATTTAAATGTACATAAATATTTTATTTGTTGGAGTGGGGATCGAACCAACAACCGTCGCGTTACAGTCACACACTTGTGCCGCTGCGCCACGACCGCTTCCGATTATAATGGATTAATGAATTTTGGGTGGCGAGAATCTTTCTTCACACGCTTCCTTATAATATACGAGGGGCATTCAAAAAGTAAGTTTCCCTATTTTTTAAATGATGTTAAAAACAATTTTTAGGTTAAAAAATGCATATTTATTTATTATTTGAAACATAAACTATTTTTCTACATAGTCGCCTTCGACTTGGATACATTTTTTATGTCTGTGTTGAAGTTTAAGCAAACCTTCCTTAAAAACGACGTGTCCTGTTTTGCACACACTTTGCGGTAACCCAGTTTGTCTTTCAAGATTGTAAAGATTGAAGTTCGGCAAATCTCAATATCAGAAGGAATCAATTCAAGAATATCATCAATAGTCAATCGTCTGTCATCTTGAATGATTTTTTCAACAGCATCCGATAGCTTCGTCCGTAGTGGCTGTTTTTGGCCGTCTTGCTCGCTATTCATCGTACGCCATCGTCGCACATTTGCACATTCATGCAGTGTCACCGTAAACTTGCACTAATTTACTGTGAATATCGTTTCCATTTAGTCTTTTAGCAGTAAAAAATCTAATAACTGCACGCAATTCAATATTGGACACGTTTTCCAATGATACCTCCATTGTTGTCAAGGATAGATTGCTAAAAAAATTATTTTTGGTCATCAATATCGGTGCCGATCTTACCAGCAGACCCAGAACTGAAACTATGTTCAGTATGAGCCCGCTACATGGTGCTCATTAAAAATGCCAGACCAGCGAAACTTACTTTTTGAATGCCCCTCGTACATTTTTTAACTTCATAAGTATCCCGCACATACCATTATTGTTACGCACATGAAACTCACTCGCTACCAGAGGCAAGAAATGAAAAAATCCAATATCTCATTACCATTAATATATAATAACCATCGAATTTACAGTCTGATGCTACCCTGCTAAGAGGCCGTCAACCACTTTCTATCATATAATAAAAAAAAAACATATTTAAAACATACCCATGTCACTTTCCATAGACGCCATCATCAATAATGTTACTTTCAAAGATTACACGTACAAATGATTTAGCATTGCATAGTGATTGATGGATTCATTGAAGCTGGTGATTCCCTTCGCCATCGGTTCATGTCTACATCGATTTTCCTGTTGCGTTATTAGATTAAGGCCGTGTGACTGTAAACGTGATGGTAGTGGGTTCGGTCCCAACTCGAGGTAATGAATTATTATTTATTATTATTTCATTTTTTTGCTCTCGTAACAAAGAAAAGTGCGGCATTGTATTCGCCATTCAACTCTCAATGCATCGAAAAATCGGCGCAAACTTTGGAAAGTAGTGTCCTAACACTAGATTACCTCGATATATTCATCATATTTCAATTGATTGTTTGTTCGATTGTGGGTAACAGGACGTTTATACAATTATGGAACTAATAGAAATATTGGAAGCAGGTTCCCCTTGCCTACCATGAGCAGGATAAAGCGTAAAGCTAAAAGGAAAAAAGGGGTGAAACATAGCTTAAATTATACAAATGTAATCAACAGCTGCTTGTCAAAAACCTTATTGTATATTATACAAAATCCTAAAACAAAATTCTAAAATAATTAATTAATCATATTAAAAGTGTATGAAGGCATGTCCATCCATCACATTAGTGCTATTGCTTCATTACTTCAGCTTTCCATAGATCAATACACATTACGGGGACTACCCTGAACCTGGTTGCCCTGAACCATTAGTTACACCGACTATACGATCATCCATCTTGTGAAGAAAGTTTTATATACCTATTCTAGATTACAAAGTAAACGTAGGTATTTATTATTATAATGCATGTTAAGATTTGATTTATTTACTTATTTATTTATTTTACAGGCACAGGGAACCTGGGAACCTATTGTTAGGATACTCTGTTTAAATTAAAATGCTTCTGTTTCCCACACACGCTACCCACATTTGATTTATGTAATTGCAATGATTTATAAATTATATAAAGTCTATATACCCCTAGTTCTGATTGGGACGCGGCGGTTATGGGTTCGACTTACAGTCGGGGAAATCAATTATTTTCATATCCTCGCTTTGCTAACAAGTTAAAGTTAGGCGTTAAGTTCCGCCACTCAGCTATCTGGGGAAAACAGAGTAAAACTTATTTTTAAAACCTCAAAACTATAAAGAATTTAAATATAGTAGCTTCTGTATATAAGTTCAAATCTCAGTCAAGGCAAATATTTGTATTTAATATATGTAAATATTTTATTATTAGTACTTATTATAGTAGGTATTTTACATCGTTTTGGTTTTTAAATCTCGATGTATTTTTATCTCTATACGGCATATATCAGGAGAGATAGAAAAAGCGCTATATCGAGACACTCTGTATCCCGTTGTCATGTACAGAAAATAAAGAAAATAAACAACATCTTTTAAAACGTGCGTAATACAGAAAAGGGAGAGAGAGAGAAGCTGATATAATCTTTTTTAAAATATAATTATGATTTCTATCATTGTTGATTAACTTCTATTAATTTGAAGGTGTTTTGAAGGTTTAATGCAAGAAAAAGAAAAACTAAAAGAAAAACTAACTTCTTTAAGTAAGCAGTATATATACAGTAGCTGCTAAGAGTATAATGTTCGTGTTCAATGATCATTGTATTTATAATTTATCTGGGAATAGCGTGAGGCGGTGGCCGCTTTATTAAAGGTATTATCCGTTAATAAAAACGTTTCCAAGTAAATTACGTAACACAGAAAAATGGTTTTTATACTAGTGCTTAATAAACTGTTTTCAATTTTTTTTTCAGCTTCACGCTGTATCCCGCATGTTGCAAGGTGAGCGAGGGAGCCTAGTGACAAAACCCACTCCCCACTTTCCGCTAAATTCTGGAGATATATTTTTTTTTATGGAAAAAAAGACAAGGCAAACGAGCGTTCGGGTCACCAGATGATGATCATTGCTGCCCACGACCCCGTGCAGCACCAGAGGAGCTACAGGTGCGTTGCCGGTCTTTGAGGTGGAGATAGACGCGCTTTTTGAAGGTACCCATATTGTACCGACCTGGACACTGCCGCGGGTAGGCTATTCCACAGATATTGCGTGTTGAGTGATTTAATTCCCCTGAGTGAAAATCAAATCCACAATACCCCCTGGCCCCTGCGCCATGACAGCCTCAATTTAATAAATATATATTTATATTTTAAATTTCACGTAAGCATTTGTTTTAATCTCAATCATCATATATTTGTGCGGCGGAGTCGTGTTGAGATACAATTATGTTATTTTATAACTCGCTTTTACTTTCACATTTACTTTCAGGTGTAATGATCTTGGAGTGTTTTTGGTTTTTGTATTGCCTTATATGGCTTGGAATTCTGGTCATCCCTCTGCCTACAAATATATGTATATAGAAATGTGAGTCAAGACACTGCGTTCTCAACAGTCCGTCCGGTTTCAATATATTACATATTGAGGGACGGAACTTGACTGATGATTAAGGAACACGGCTTTGGAATCATAATCATTGTCTTAGCAATAAGAACTGTATTATGTATATATCTTAAATCTTAATTCAAATTACAAATACACTATATGTTCTTAGATTATAAGGAAGTAGAACTTAGAAATGTAATTATTATAAAAATCAATTTGAAATAAATTCCTATATATTTCTTTTATACTAAATTAGGCAAAGCTGGAGACACACCCTTCCCAATACACCACCCATTTACGAGACGAGATTGCGTTACCAGAGCAACGAAATAAAAATAAATCATTGCCCCAATCATGAATCGAACCCACAACCGCCAAATTTACAGTCAAACGCATCTGTTGTCTAAAGTCAGCCCCACTCATATAACGTTCCATAACTAGCGTAACCAGATTAATTTGTAAAACGGCAAACTTTATCTGGGACTGGCGTGTAATTTGTGTAACAGTGCATTTATACGCTTTACATATCGATACTATTATACACAAACACAAAACACTCTTAAAACTTACAGCATAAAGCTTAAAATCCTTTAAAATCATTTCACACGTGTCCAGATATATATTTTCTCTCTTTTTTTCTATTATAACAAGAAAGAGATGGAGAATGTCATCAATATGTACATTTCAGTCAAAATCTCGCGGTTTCCTTGACATAGTTGTACGTAACTGTACTGTATGTGGTTCCGTGATCTTTATCGTGTAGAGTCTTATATGTTAAGTAATGATGACATAAAAATGGCATCTATATATTTCTTTTATCTTTTTATTTAAATTTTAATGTGTAACATTTGTTTTTGAAAGAAATAATGTTTCTATTAGTTAATATTTATAATTATA
>JAKRZM010001056.1:51581-65076 GCA_036379175.1 Heliconius cydno galanthus | reverse complement strand
TTTCTAATTTGACATGCAATTTATTCTGCCATGTTAATAACAACCGTCGTTGCTAAGCACCGGTTTGCAAAGTTTCTTTGTTGTTTTAAGAAAACGTCACCCAAAATGAACTTATATTTTGATATTCATCCTTATAAAAATAAATATATTATATAATCTTTAATAAATATTCTTATAGTTCAAGCAGGCGTAGCCGCGTCCGGGTCCACTAGTTTTAAATAAAACGTGCCCAACTAAATGTAATAAAATTCTTATTGCTTACAATTTGAATTTAATATGAAGAATTCAAAAATAAAATGTTAATTTATACAGACAAATTACAATAATATTGTTGATTTTAATTCAAGGTTATTACGTCAAACTAACGCTAAGTAGGTTTTTCTTAAAGAATAATTATTTGCGTTCAACAAAACTATTATCACAATAAAGATGGCAATTTGGAGAAAATCATTTAATGTTCTATAATTCGTAAATTCAATTATAATTTAATAATAATTCCTACAATTCATTATTTAACGATATTTTTTTTATTTTGTATTAATTTTAATCTCAAATTTCCTTTGAAAAACCATTTCTTATTACATTTTTGGCTTAAAAGCTAAAGTAATCGATTGAAATAGATTTAGATTGCATCATAGGATAAAATTTTTAACCCAAATCAAAAAAATAAAAAAAAAACAAAAATATTAAATAATTTATTGACTAAACTAAAAAATTAAACATCTCAGCACTTCTTGCATACCAGCTGTAGAGCACGCGTCGTATTATTAACTCACTTTCATTAAATGAGAGCTCAGCAATTAACTAGATGTTAGTGTAAGCAAATTGTTATAATGCACGTTATTATTATTTCCAAGTAAATTGCAATCTTTCATACGATTTGATATTTCATCATGATTATAGCCGTAGTGGCGCAATGGTACTGCACCTGAGTGTATTTGTAATTTTAGTGGGTTCGATTCCCATTCTGAGGAATTAATAAATTTAAAATAAAATAGGGCAAAATATATTCATGTCATTTTAATGTCAAGCTCTGTGTTAAGCTCTAGTAGAGGAGCTGATGAGCCGCTACCATGTTTTCAGTTTATCTTAAATCATCAGAGATGGGGAGTCCAGTAATACCTTTGACGACATCAGATCATCGGCTAGCTGATTGGCTAATGCTATTATTTATTTAGTTAACTGACCGTATAAAATCATAATTCGATGCATTCGTGTACACTCACACATTATTACATTTATAATGTTAATGGGACAAGGAATTTTCAATATCAAAGAAAATGTGAAGAACAAAGCGTATTGTGCCTTTATTCTCCGTATTTTTCAAGTTGCTTGAAATATATAGAGAAAATATTCCAAATTTTCACTACTAACTCTAATGAACTAGAAGCGAGTTGAGTCACTATTTACTTAGACTCACCTGCTAAAACAACGCGATATGACAACCAAAAGAAATAGTCTGCGCTATGTTTGTTTAAATACTGATTCACACAGTATTCTTATCGCACGATCAATGAATGTGAAACTAACTATGTAAATAAGAAATAATAATATTTGAACTTGAAACGTCGCGTCGTGGGGAATCTTCGTCATTGACGTGGATATTATGACGTTCACACAGTTTTGTTGTGCATAGAAAGCCCGTCGTTGAGGTCCGCCGAAGAGAAATTCTGGGGAACGGAGTTTCTTAACACTATATTCCCTCTCCTCCTCTGCTATATACGGGGATACTCAGTACTACAGAACTCAGTACTAAGATATGCAGAACTTGAAACATTGTATATTGACTGGCCGAATTCAACATCGTGCCTTGCCTCGCTATAACTGTAAAATGAAAATAAATTATTTATTCCAGAAGGATTAAACTTACAAACAGCTGTCCCATAGCAGAATGATGGTAATAATGGTGATTAAATAGAGAACAACTAGGAAAGTGGGGAACGGAGTGTCCCAATGCTGAATTCTCAGTATCCCTCTGCTACCTTTTAATAATAATAATTTGACGAATCAAAAAAAAGGGTCTATAGGGTCTAAGGGGCTATTCCACCTTCACCCAATGATCCTTCTATTTCCCACGTTAGTACAAGACATAGAACAATTACGTTCCACATTAAATTCATTAGTTCTTGTGAATGCAGATCGATTGTGATATCTCGTGAGAACCACCGTCGATATACTCGTATATTACTTGTTATTTATAATTAATTCAATGTCAATAAATACATTTTATTTGTATTTTAAATGTAAATTAAATGAATGGTTAGGCAAGGGGAACCAAGTGTTAAGACGTGAGTGAGTTAGAATGTGAGCGTAACTTAACGCCGCGCTTTGCATCATTACCAGAGAGGAAATGAAACTATTAAATACGAAAATATTTAATTACACATATTTATGTAAAAATTTTAAACATATACTTTCAAATTTTCCCCGAAATAATATGAGGGAATCCAATAGTAAAAATTAAAAGAGAAAATAATGAGTATATTTAATAATTTCTATAAATATAAATAAAAAAAATATACGAGCATATTATGTCAAAGTAATTTTTGGAAATACCTAGTTAAAAAATTAAACATCGTATGTGGGGTACCGGATGTGACATCGGGCATGAGGGCAACCACCACCTGCCACACATGTCTACTAACTCGAAATGGCTCAACCACCAAAACCTGCATTGCGTTCGTATGTAGCATAACCATATTTTTGTATAGAACACAGGAATTAAACTTTTGATAGACTCTTAATACATTTTTATTTTCTTCTTTCATTAATTTTTTGTTTCTTCGTTTTTTTGACTTCCAAAGATTACATATTTCACTTTTTAAATTATATTTCTTTGATAAAGAAAAACGAAATCGTACTAGGAAACATCATTATTTTTTTCCATGATCCATTTTTTAGATACTAAGCGGTTGATGGCGACCTGAGTCGGTATCGAACTCAAAACTACCAGTTACACTTCCTAACTGAATACGTCTGTACAGTTATGTCTACATGCATATTACTATTTAAAGTTTTCATATTTCACCCAAAACAACAACCTATGTATCGCGTGGACAATCTATATCTGCCGAGCCATGAGTTCCACATAAACCGCTCGAGCTCGCTCCCCATTCGGGCGGCGTATCCGTAAAAGGGTCTCCCCCCGTTAAAAAAGGTTTCTCTTGCCCCCCATGTGCATGATACAGTGTGAAGCTTTAAAAAACTTCTTAACTTCTTATCCTGTCTTAAAAATCCTCATATGATTACTAGTGGCGTGGTAAGACGACATATGGACTGTACTTAAGAGACGCGTGCGCACGGTTTCGTACCGGAACAGAACGTGTCACGCTAATTAACGACTGTTGTAGCTTCGTGATATGACGTCGTCAAACGGTAAAGCTTATGTTATATTATACACTTTGTAAAAAAAATCTGCTTCACGCTGTATCCCGCACACAGCAGGATAGGCAGAGGGAACATAGTGTTAAGACACTCCGTTCCCCAGACCTCAACGCCGCGCTTTGCCTCGACACCAGAGCGAAGAAATGGAAATATAAACGTAAATAAATATTTCACTTCCTCGAGTGGGGATCGAACCCACAACCATCGGGTTACAGTCACACCCTGTTGCCGCCGCGCCACGACGGCCTCTATATTCTATGTAATTCTAGATATTTATTATTTTGTAGTAAAAAATAAACAATTATCAAATATTTTACGAATTTTGTTTTGTAGTTATAAACAGATATAATGTTGACAATAGATGTTCCTACAGAGATATCTCTTATACATCTCGTTTCTATTGTCGCTTAATATTCTTGACCAGTTCGTTGATAAGTTTAAAGTACTTGTTTTTACTTTAAAATTATAATTTTTAGGAATATTTAATTTTCATGGGACTGTAATTTCAACCAGAAATAGGTATATGCTATAAAAAACAACGTTAGACGACCGTTTATCATGTGTCCATCATGAGGAATCAGTCAGGTCAACAAACTCTATTATATATAAGCTTTCCTATTCAATACTAACCCTAATCTATTCGAAAATTGTATTGTATTGCGTGTTGCTATCACAATTCAAGAAAGTTTCTTTTATTCATAATGTGAGGGGAGTGTAGTGTATAAGAATAGCTTAACTTTTTCTGCAAAAAAAAATAAGTGCGTGACGAATTAAACTTATTTGTGGCATATCCTAACGTGTTCTTGAAGCTAAATAAAACTAATTTCGATTATGTTTTCTCTAAATTTTATAAAAATGCATTTGAAAAAGTAATAATTTTATCTATCAAAATATAATTGCAATTTGTTTAAAAAGAGAAATAGCTATTTTTATTTGTAAGGCGCTTGTTAAATTAATATGAAAACAATTCAATGTAATAATCAGGTTAAGGTATACACGTATTTAGTGCACAAAAACGTGACTTTGCCTTCTTGTCGAATATTATGCGATTAAGTACGGCTTCTAATTACATTTTTTTGGATTCTCTACTTATGGAAACAGCAAATTATTGTAATTTATCAATTTTAATTAATTTAATAACAATCTAATTAATATATGAATTGTTGGCTTATATTTATTTTATATATTAATACGAGTATTTCGTACATTTAATAATCAAAAGCGTCTTAGTTTTTTAAAGACATTAATAAAAGTAATACCGTCGCGGCGCAGAGGCACAAGTGTGTGACAGTAACGCGATGGTGGTGGGTTCGATCCCCACACGAGGGAGTTAATTATTATTTATTAATATTATCATTTCTTCGCTCTGGCACCTAGACAAAAAGCTCGACGCGAATTCCGCCTCTCAACTATCAATGTCTGTCAAAATTCAGCGGAAAGTGGGTAATAGAGCGTTTTAACACTGGCACTAGGTTCCCTTAGCGTACCCTGCTGTGTGCGGGTTATAGCGTGTATCTGATTTAGTTTGATTTTAAAAAACGTAAAATAATATAATAATATTTAATTACCGACCGATAAGTATCGATACTCGATATATTAAATTTAACCACTGAGTATTTGAAACTTTCCTTTTGTAACATTAGCATCCATTCACTAAGTAAAAGCTGTATAAAATTCCACCTACATCGATCAAAGTAGTGTAATGACACTCCGTCCTGTCAATTTTAAGAGACCCAAAACCCACAAACGCGTTTACAGCTTGCGCCTGCGCCTCGACGGCCTTTAACCTGCGACATAGAAATCTAAGAAAAATAAAACTTAAACATTTTTTTATTTCGCAGTTAATTTGTTCGAGATTGTTCTAAATGGCACTGAAATATTTAATTATATTTCGAGACAACCTTGTTCCCGCTTAACATTTAGTTATTGACAAGTTCAAGTATCTGTTTATCTCTAAAACAAATCGCATTTGTCGCGGTTTTGATTTAAAATTGACTGCGAAATTGCACCTGCATGAATTATTGATTACCTTTATTAACTTAAAGGTCTTCGCGTTCGTTAAACAATGATAATGGGTTCGATGCCTAGTAAAGAGAAAGAATTATTTTCATTTTCTCGCTCTGCCTGCTCTGCCGACAAAGTGCGGTGACGAGTTCCTCCACTTAATACAAAATCTGTACTGACAACATTTGGTTCTCTCTGTTAGCTGAAATACGAGAAGAAAATAGAAGAAAGAAAATTAAGCGAAATTACAAGTTTTTTAATTTAATTTTATTGTTATATTAAAAATTGGTATGAAACGAAATGTATATGGAACATCTTGTAAACACCATGCTTGACATAATAATATGTATAATGTAATTTTAGCAATATCGTTGCGTAGTATAGAAATGTTCAATGCGCCCAGTGGTCATAAGTTTGGTTTCCGTGGAAGAAGATGATTACATTTTAACCTAAAATATATTTTGTTAGTTTTCCTGACTCTTCTATAGGTTGGGGGTAAAATATCAATATACTCTACTCTACTAATTAATGTTTATACAAAAGAGGAACATGTCCTTTTGTAAACTTTTTTTTCTTTGCTGCTATAAAAGATAGGTACAAGCATTGGCAACGTAGTGTTAAGACATTCTGTTCCCCACTTTCTACCGAATTTACTAGAGGGAGGAAATGAAAATATTAAATATTTCATTCTCTCGAGCGAGAATCGAACTCACAACCGTCGCGAGACTTAAATATTTAAATGAATATACTGATACTACAATCTACATATATCTTTTATCAGCAATTATGTCNATATGTGTAATGTAATATTATATAGCCTATAGCACTTCTGAAGAATGCAGCTTTCATACAAAACAAAAACAAAGTAAATCGATCCAGTAGATCCAGAGATCTTAGCGTCCAAACAAACAAACAAACAAACAAACAAACTCTTCCGCTTTATTATATTAGTATAGAGTATAGATAGATAGATTAAAAATTGGTATGAAACGAAATGTAAATGGAACATCTTTTAAACACCATGCTTTACATAATATGTATAATGTAATTTTAGCAATATCGTTGCGTAGTATAGAAATGTTCAATGCGCCTAGTGGTCGTAAGTTTGGTTTCCGTGGAAGAAGATGATTACATTTTAATCTAAATAATATTTTAGTTTTTCTGACTCTTCTATAGGTTGGGGGTAAAATATCAATATACTCTACTCTACTAATTAATGTTTATACAAAACAGGAACATGTCCTTTTGTAAACTTCTTTTTGACTGCTGCTATAAAAGATAGGTTACAAACATTGGCAACATAGTGTTCTATGACATTGACATTGACATTCTGTTACCCACTTTGAAGTGAAAATATTAAATATTTCATTGTCTCGAGCGGGAATCGAACTCACAACCGTCGCGAGACTTAAATATTTAAATGAATATACTGATACTACAATCTACATATATACTTTTATCAGCAATTATGTCAAAGAGAGAATAGATTTACGTCTAACAAAAGAAAAATCGAATTGCTCTTTTTGGTTGTGGCCTAGAATTACGTTTGTCATTTTTATTTATGCAATTATTAATCTACTTTTATAATTATCTTGCACAATACTCATTTAATTTAGCCTTATTGTACACAATGATGGTAACATTATTTGCTTAATAATAATCAAAGGATCGGTTATGAGAAGTTAGCGAATACGAAAGAAGTGGAAGGTGTTTGTTGACGCGTGACCGTGTTGGGCAACCCCCGGGGCGACAAAAGTGCGCGCACGCCGTCCCGCGCGACACTAGCCCGCGCCATGCCGCGCGCGTTGCTGCTGCTGCTGCCGCTGCTCACGGCCCACGTCGTGGCGCCTGCCGAAGTCTTCGTCATCGCCGACACCGCCAACCAAACTATCACTATAGCTGAAAATGCCAGAGAAACTATTGCAGAAGCTAACAATATAACCCTAGCAAATGACACCTTAACCGACGTTGAAGGAGATGACCACGAACCAGTTGTGAGGAAGAAACGGACTTTCGGAGATGTCGTGTTTAGAGGATTAGCTGATGTTCTCGGTTATAGTGTTGCTCGGAAACCACCCCAAATACAGTTTCCACCACCGCTTGCTCCAGTACCTGGTATAGATGAACCACTTCAAGTAAATATACCAATTGCATTCGTTCCTGTGGCTGCCGCGGCGGCTGCCCCTGCGCCGGCTCCTGCTCCAGCTGCACCACCGTGTGGTGCACCTCGTGCGGCTCCTCAACCATGCAGGGCTCAAGCACCTCCACCACCCCCTCCTCCAAAACCAAAACCACCACCACCATGTCCTAGACCAAGGGCTAATCCCCGACCTAAGCCTCGTCCGACACCACGACCCAAACCACCGCCACCTCCTCCTCCACCACCACCATGCGGTAGTCCTCGCGCTAATCCTACGACCCCATCACCATGTGCACCACCACCACCGCCACCACCTAAAGCAGATTCTAACTTGGAAACTATCACATCAAACTTCCGTTTGGATTTTAACTTCAACAGAGCCCCTGCATCTGCTCCTGCTGCTGAAGCTCCAGCAGAGGAGGAACAACCAGTTGAACAAGAACAAGAACAAGAACAATTTATACCAGTGGCTATTCAGCCACGTGCAGCAAAGTTGCCCCAGGAGTCTCCTCGAACACCTAGAGTTTATCTAGATGCTTTTGTGGTAAGAAATGGAGTGCCACAAAAAGTTCATACTGTTGACGCAAGAAATCTTAATCAGCCACAAGCTGATGATGATTACTTAGCATATGATGAGCAACAGCAACCTCAGCAAGATGATGATTACGAATATGTGGAAGAGTCACAAGATCGCGCAAAAGCTGTTCGAGAATTTGGCGATGCTGTAGGTCGATTTTGGGAACAAAAGCAAAAAAAGCCTAGAAAGAAAATTCCAGTAAATGATTACCGTAATGTGCATTTTGGTGACCGTGAGTTGGCTAATCAGTTACGCAGACGAAGTGATGAACAATTACAGTCCTTGCAAAGAGAACGACCCAACTCTAATCGCATTCCATTACCAGAAACTGACGAAGAAGATGAAATTACTACCACAACTCAAGATCCTCGAAAACGTTTAAAGCCTCGGGTTTTGCCACCAACAGAAAAAAATCCAAACGAAATTGATACTATAACAGTACGAGTGCCACCAATATATAAAGATAAACATCCAAAAAAATTACACCGTGAGCGTCCATATCGAGACGAAGAAAACGATAACGACGAAACGGTATCTGACTATGAAGAGCGAGAATATTTATCTGATTCAGAAACAGATAACACTGAAGAAGCACCTCAAACGGAAAAACCTAAACGCAAGCGGCGTAAGAAACAAAAGCGGAAAACCAGATCAGCCCCATATGAGGCGTACACGGCTGGGGATTACGACTACTATGGTAAGAAACTGCCCATTTCAAATGAAGAGCAGTATTTTAGAGGCTTAACTATTCCTCCACCAACTAAAGATGCCGATGTGATTCGATTAGAGGAGAGTAAGGATGGTAATGGTCATTTCTTGGATGACCACGAAAGACTTAAAGACGATCCTGAGAGAATTAAAAGGAAAAAGAAGAATAAAAAGGACAAAGAGCGCACAGACGAAAGAGAACGTGCAGATGAATCAGAAAGGTCAGACGAAAGAGAACGTTCCCGAGAAGATACCGAACGCTCAGGGGAAAATGAGCGCGCCGATGAACGAGAGCGGACAGACAAATTGAGCCCAAATGCACGTGTACGGGAGTCTGGCTACCAGAACAATTTCGTGCACGCTACTAATGTACAAGTTGATGATCCTCGGCCTCTTGTTTCGAACGTTAAAAAGAAAGTTACAAACACTGACAAGCCCTAAGACCTAAGTTAGCGCTGCGAGCGAGCACCCGCCATAATCATAGTTATTTATTTAAACAATTATCGAACGTAAACCATTTTGTAACAAAGATACTAGACCTAAGAGTTCCTGTATTCATGTCGAAATAGCGACCTGTGATGTATTAGTTAAGTCCATGTATTCATATTTTTACTATCTTATTATTTTTATACTTAACGATAAGCAAATTGTGCATTAAGTTTCTTAATAAAGCCTTTCGTCAAATCTATTTCATTATTAGTATTGTGGTGGCATCGAATCAATTGCTGGGGCGTGAAATTCGATTTTCACAAGGCGACGGCAACGTGGATTTTGTGGGTGAAGGTCCGCGAGATGAAATAGAAAACGGTGTGATTGCAGGTCGTTGAACCGCGACGTAGATAATAGAACAAAGTATATATTAATATCTGAAGGAAAGGTATCAATTATAACATTTCTTTTTAATTGTTATACATGTTATTTTTGTTATTATGTGGAATATATTTCAACCGTACCGGAAGTTAAAGAATATGAGACTTTTTTAAGATATCGTAGATATAACAATATAAAATCAATTATTTAAAAATCAATTCAGTATAACATTCTATAAATATGAAGTAACACTTTAAATGTAAAATTAAATTTAATATTGCGAGGTTTTGCTTACCAATCTCAAGCTATATAATAATAGAATCACGAAATTCTATTTGTCGAGTCGAAATCAATCAAAAGAACTAAAGGACAATGAAAGACAACGTGTTAGTGTTACATTAAGACGGACGGACGTCGAGACTCAATTAATTTAGAAAAACCTAAACAAAAGATTAGCACAAAATTAGGTAACCTACGCTTGGATTTGTTTTGCCCTCGCTTATTTAACTAAAACAAGATTAGTTACTACACACTATTTTTTTTAATTACAGTTTTTAAACTAAAAAATGATGGAAATAGCACTTAGAAATCTAAATGCTATTTATTTCCTTCACTTGAAATTTTATTAGTAAGAGCCTTAATTAAAAGGTAAATATTTAAATAATAATGAACATCGTGAAATTATAAAAAAATATTTAATCAATAATAGTTCAGACTTCAGATATGTAAATAAGAATTAGATTTTTGTAATATAAAGATTTGTCGTAATACATTTTCACTTTGTACATTATGTAGACTATTTAGACGTCGCGTAACTTAACGACACCGTGTATTGAATTTTGAAAATTATACAGTACTATATATTATCATAATCTTGAAAGCTTTCTGTGCTATAATGTTTTATTTCTAAAGAAAATAAAAAAAATAAAATAATACACTACACAAAATAAATCTGTCAATGGCCTGTCGCTTTCTACGTGACCCGTTATTAGTGTAGGTCACGCGTACTGACAATGTAACACGTTTATTGAAAATATAACTTTATTTTATTGCAATAAGGATGAAATTACTATAAGACAGAGTGTATCAAGCGTCAGTAGTTTCGCTATGGAAAGGCCTTGACCGCGGCTAATGCCGAATTTTTTTGTACACGTGTCTCTTTGTAATCCGCAAATAGATTATCAGAGTCGATGGTCGTTGCAAATTAGACAATAAATTTATAATAATGGATAACGTTTATTTTGTAGGCCTATAAATATGTATAAGCAGATTTTAATCTAAAAGACAAATCAAATAAGTTTTAGACATTATGAAAAAAGGTATATTATTATTAAATTTACCTAAATTACAGATTTCTTATGTTATATTAGTAACATGATAAATCAATTCTTCTATATAAATAATAAACAAAAAAACAAAGGTTAATCATATACCATATACCTTTTATTAGATTAAATAATTCGGGAGAATGATCACCACGATCACGCCGTAAGTGGCGAAATCAGTCATCAATCACCTGGAGTCAATGGTGAATGCAGGCCATGCGGAAGTATTTTAGGTTATATAAATCCCGGCCTATAAGGATAGGCTCAGCTAGAATGCAGCATGTAAGAGTGCCATATAAATGCTCTGGCCATACTTTTAATATGGGGAACCTTCATACAGATTTGCTTTTTGAGGTTACTCCGAGATAGCGTGATGTTAGTGACCACTGCTGACCGATGTTTAATTGTAGATGTAGTACTAGTAACAGCGACAAGACCGCCGGATCACCTTCAATAAGCTTCTTCTGCGCCCCCTAGATGGCGTTGTGCTATACATAGTCATTGCTAAATGGACTCTATCATTCTATATCTGCCATACGTCTAGTTGGCATATTGTTTATTATTTATTATACAATAAACGGTAAGAAATAAAATTATTTTATTCTTCGGATAACATTATTGGACGTATAAAATAATAAAGTTCACAAAACCGGTTTCAACAAAACCGGTTTTTTCTTGTTATTGTATGATAAACAGTCTGTTACCTAGATGGCGCTCAAACTTTATTACCAGTTTGGTAACTGGTACGTAAGATGGCAACGTACCATTTCGGACGACTCTTGAATCGCGCTGGCAAGATTTTCTCGCGAAGAGTGACGACCAAAAATTTCCAAATTTTCGACAAGACTTTACTTCATAGGATCATTTCTATAGTAAGCTCTTCACGAGATCCACATAACATGTGAGATCGTGCCAGCCGCGATGAGGAGACGTGGCGCGGCGCCCTGAGCGTGAGGCGGGCGCGGCTTCGGCCGACAGCCCTCGATGATCGTTCACTCCACCACTTGTGGTGGAGCGTGGGGCGTTGTCGCTGTCTGAGCGGCTGATTTTTTTGAACCCCTTTAAATTATATTAATAAAACTACCTAAGATAAAAAGATCATCTACATTGTTTAACTGATGTTGCATTAATTTACAATTGTTTCTTTAACATTTCTTTAACATTTATTCAGCTAATCTTCATCCCTCCATAATATGTTACTTTAATCATTAATAATTATAATAAATTCTTAAAGCTGTCGTGGCGCATCGACACAAGCATGAGATAAGTGATTCTAAAGTCAAGTCGTTTGAGTCAAACCATGCGTGCCACCAATAAACACGCAGTGCCTCGGGAAATTGGGAAACATAAGTGTCGTAATTGGAAAATGGAGTGTCTTAACACTAGGTACTACCCTGCTATATACAGGATACAGCGTAAAGCTAGAAATATCATATTTTGTGAAAGTTGCAAAGCAAAAACGTACAGTTAATAATTTGCTTATACTTTTTAGAAAGGCGTTTTAAATAAGAAGGTTTGAAAAAAATTGATAGATTTGTTATAAATACCAAAAAAGTTATATGGAAAACAAGTTTCCACCACTAATAAATCTTACCGGAATTAGATCAAAAAAAATTAATTCATGTGAAAGAATTATTACTATAGAGCAATATTTCTACTTGGAAGCTTTGAGAGCAATATATTTTTTGTAGTTTATTCTGTATGTGGTATATTATGTACGATATAATTTGTACATCATCTTTAATATTTACCTATTGATCACTTGGATTAAATTTGGACAACATTGGCAAACAATAAGAAGCCGTCTCTACATAGAATATATGACATTATTCCCCAATCTCTTTGTTTACGTTTATGATTTGCCAGGTTTCTTTTTTAATCTACAATTTCTCTATATTTTTGTTATTTCTATTTTAAATCCTTAAAAATTTTACTTTCATAGTAGCGAGTTAGAGAATTACTTATTAATTAATTAATATCATTTCTTTATTAACTCTAGCACGTATTTAAAGATCATTTAGCATATTAATTTTTATTGTGCTATATAAGTACCTGTAAAAATATATGAATAACTTGTATGCTGGTATGCTGTTTCTTATAAGGAAGCAGTCATTTGAAAGTGAGAATATATATTTAAATATCCACTATAATACTATAGACTTACAACTTTCAAACTAATAATAGTCATATAGACTTTAAAGCAATTAATAATATCTACTTGAATTGTTTATGACACTTTTTTAGCATTGCAAACGTAATTTAACGCCGTAGTAAACTACGGCGTTGTCAGAGCAGGAAAGTAAACTTGTTGATTCTCCCGAATGGAAATCGAGCTATTAAATTTACAGAGTGTCTCATTGCGATATATTTTTAAAAGCTTTTATTTAACTTGCAATGTATGTATGTATGTGGGTTCGGGTGAAATCTTGGAGCTCAATTTTGAAGTAGATTTCGTCAACCGATTGAGTTGAAATTTTGTATACACGTTTACTTTGGATGACAATGCACGATAAAATATGTGACGTCATTCTAAATGTAATATGGCGG
>JAKRZM010001056.1:4178-51407 GCA_036379175.1 Heliconius cydno galanthus | reverse complement strand
AACTCATAACCTCATTGTACACAATTTATATGATCATAAAAGCTTGTCGCGTTAATCAATATTTAATTAAATTGAAACTTTAAAAATTGAAACTTAGCAGATTTGACATAATTAAATTAGTACTAGTTAATTTACACAAGTAAATCGCGCGACGAGCTTTTATGATCATATAAATTGTGTACAATGAGGTTATGAGTTAATAGTTAAAATTTAAAAGACAAATTTTATTTTCTTCTTTTTAGAGCATTTAAATAAAAGCTTTTTCTAAAAATGATTTTTTGCTTATAATTTATTGTAATTTGCAATAAATATTTTTTTGTTATATAACTCTATCGGTATTCGTATTGCTTCAAATGTATTATTTTCCTGTTTTAAATAATAAGTATTCAATAGCCATACCTGTTTAAGTTTTATGCGAAATACATTTTATTTCACAATTATATTAACCACAAAGTTTCAAGTCATATTAACATAGAGTACAGAAGTACAAAAATATATTTGAGAGTATATATTTGAGAACTTATCTACTTTAATTTCCAAAATAATCGAAATCCTAAAAAGAAATTAAAACTAACATTATGCTCCAGGTGTACATGCAATGATGAGTCATAATGTGGTTAGGCTAACCCAGCTCCCGATATCTAATATCTTCATTTCTTCGTCTGGTGGCGAGTCTCGTAAATTGGATTAGGATTAGAGTATCATAGAATTAGGTTACATGGGTCTGCTCGCCTCGTTCTGGCACCAAAGCAAAAGCCCCGCAATTGAGTGATAGAATCACTCCAGACACAATTCAGTGAAAAATGGGGCACGGAGTGTCTTAACACTAACTTCCCTCTGGCTACCCAGCTATACAGCGTAAAGTATATATAGTCTGATCTATCCATTGTTTTGTCTCAATAGACACGTATAACAGAGAATTATTTCCGTGAACAAATAAATGGATAAATATTACCCACCATCAACTTATTCCGTATTACACAACATTACCCCATAAGCGCATAAAACCATTAAATTGTATCAACAGTGATAGCAAAAGCGAAGGAAAGTGATGTCGGAATATTTGGTAACATACTGCGTGAGGACGCATATCAATGAAGTGGACAGACAGGGTCGGGTCCCATGAGGAAAAAAGTCCTATGAAATTTTCTTTTTTTTTAGCTTCTCGCTGTATTCTGAACTCAGCAGGGAAGGCAGGGGAATTTAGTGTTAAGTCACTCCGTTCCTCATTTTCAGGTTCAAATTCTGGAGGCGTAGCGTTATGATTGGCGGAACGCCGCACTTTGCCTCGGCATTAGGGCGAAGGTTAAAATAATTAATGTCTCTTGTTTTTGACTGGGAATCGAACCCACCAACTGCCGTGTTCACAGTCACACGTTTGGGCCTCTGCGCCACGACTAGCCCCACTTTCTGTCTAGTCTGCTTGGAGGATTAAAAATTTGAAGAGAAAAAAACATCTGTAAATAAAAAATAATTTAAATATATTAAAGGTATTATATTATAATACCTTTAAAAAAAACAACTTATTGAATTGGGTTTTATATGACAGAAATTATTTTAGATAGTATCTATTATATTACTTATTATGGTACTGAAAAAACTTAACTCAATTTTCTTAACATAATTTTTAATAACACAATTCGGAACAAAGCTTTTTATTTGAATGTTTGAATACAACCCTGGCGACTCTGGTACAATTTTCTCTCGATTACGTTTCGCGGGCAATTGGTATGCATTGATTCGTATATGTTACAAGAATGACGGCAGCGACCTACGTGATGGCGCTGGACAATGCCAACAATCAAAAACCCACTTTCCCAGTACGATGTAGAGTATAATTTTCATTGTTTTAAATATCATTCTTTAACTCTTCGCTAAGGAACTATCGAAAGCCGCTAGGAGGCGGCGTGTTACGTCCGGATACATTCAGTGAAACCTATACGTTAGTTACATACTAATTTATAATGTTTTAAGTTATAAGTATGGGTGAAGGAGGAAGAGAAGGCTTGTTCTCTGATGTTGAGTCGCGCCGACCAGGCGACCGTGCGATATGAAGGTTTCAGCTGTAAGTATTTTTGGATGCGCAGTGTCAGTGTGATATAAAGTGTTGTGTTTGTGATAAGTGTTGTATGCACCATGGTAATAAAAAATGGGGTTCTCGTGGTACAGCTGGAGTGTCTGACTGTAGATGAATAGAACGGTTGTAAATAAAATTTCCATTCGGTAGATTGAGCTAATTTAATTTCTTCGTTGTTGTAACAAGACAAAGTCCGGCGTTGAGTTACGACACTTAACGTCTCGCAAAATTGAGAAATTGAGAGGGGTATCTTCTCTGTCTACCCTTTTATAATCGGAATACAATGTGAAGTTAAAAAAAACACATATAAGTATAGTTATTATTTTAGAATAATATTATTTGAAAATAAATAGGTCAATAAATATAAAATCAGCTCGTGTTTCTCGTAAATATACGTTTACTTTTGTCAAAATTGGTTTAATTTTGGTCAAATATTGGTTTAAATTAGCAATACATAATAGCTAGCTCTTATGTATTTTAGGCATGAGACCCCGTACTCCTATACTATATAAAAGAAATCCACAATTATATACCTTTCTGATATTCATCTCATATATTTGTAACCTTCAATTATAGTATTTCTATTTATGTTGAGAGTTTATAAAAAAATAACTGTGAATGTATGTTTCAGATTGTCTTAGTGCTATGTGCGTGTATGTGGGCAGCGACTGCAGATATTGCTCACGTTAAGGCGGCGAAGGCAAAACTACTTGGACGTCTCGCCGGAAAACATCATAAACGTGGGATCTTATCAGCTGTTCCACCGTTTAAGTTAGGTCATGACATACCCCACGTAACTCATTCCGTATTGAAGCCATTAGTTGTAACTTACCCACCTACCGCGGCTGTGGCTGCAGTGAAGATACCTGTACCTAATCCTCACGGACCAAGGTTCCCAGTACCAGTCGGACATAGAGTACCTGGCTTGCCGCATCCACACTACGGCCTTAAGTTTCCACATACAAAGTTTGTATCAAATTCTGACCACCATTTCCATCACCATCATCATCATTTGGCTCCAAGGCCCATCGTACCAGTTGTTGCCGCTGCTCCTGTACCTGCAACTCCCGTCACGCATTTAGCTCCAGTACTTCCTGCACCTCAACCAACTATTGCTGTAGCGCATCCTGCACCTGCACCTGCGCCTCCAGTAATCTTACCAGCACCAGTCTTACCTGCTCATCAATTACCGGTGGCTCCTGCTCCAGTACCTATTGTTCCAAATCATTTACATCTTAGGCCATTACTGCCAGCAGCTGCATTTCCATTGGCTCCAGCACCGGCGCCTGTACTACCTGCACCTATATTTCCTCTAAGACAACCTATCCCTTATGCTATACGTCCTGGTGGTGCTGTTCAAACTTCTGTTTTTGCTACATACCCGAGATACCCATTAATAAACAGCTATCAGGCACCTCTATTTCCTCTCCAGGCTCATCCCGCTCAAGCTTTCCCTCAAATATTTCCTCCTCATCTCCATGCTTATCAAGGTGCCGTTCAGGGAGTAGGTCATCATGAGGTTGTAGAACAACATACTCCTAATGTATTGGTAGAACAACATACTCCTAATTTATTAGTTGAACAACATCCACTTGTGCCTCAACCTGCGGTTCATGTACATTCTACTCAAGAACTTCAACCGGCTTTCCATATTCATCCAACCCAAGAAACATTTCAACAGCCAGCCTTCCACGTTCACCCTACACAGGAAACATTACATCAACCCGGTGTCCACTTACATCCAACTCAAGAGGCACTACCTCAGCCAGAATTTCATTTACATACAACACAGGAAGTTTTACCGCAACCTGCTCTCCACTTACACCCTACGCAAGAACCTTTGCCACATCCAGGTTTTCATTTGCATCCGACTCAAGAAGCATTACCCCAACCTGGCTTCCATATCCATCCTTCGCAAGTTGTGCCTCATTCTCCTGTGCCCCTGCAGCCCACTCAGCCATCTCTAGAACATGACGGGTGGTCGCCAGTATCAGCCCAACCACATGACTTAGCACCCCAAGATGGTCATTTCCCGCAACAAGAACACCATTTTACACAAGAACAAGGAAATCAAGTTTATGAACATCACACAGAAGATCAATACAATGATTTCCAACATCAATTACAACAGCATATACAGCAACAAATAGAACAGGCACAATACGAACAGAGTTTAAATAATCAACAGCAGCCAGCTCAAGAATACGGTGTGCCACAGCAAGATTTTAATCACGCCAATGATTATTCTCAACACTCTCAAGATTTTTCACAACACGGCCAGAATTTTGCACAACAGGGTCAAGATTTTGGACAACATGACTATAATCTAGGACAACCAGGACAAGAATATGGATTGCCACAACAGGGTATTGAGGGACGCAGCGCAGAAGATGGTGAACAGCAATTCCACAATCACATACCTTTAGGTCTTCAACCGCCACTCGACAGGCCGCTCGAACATTTCCAATAGTTACGCCTATGTTATTATAGTTAGTAACTTAATATTTGCGTTGACTGAGATTATAATATAGATTATTTTCTCTGTTAATTTTATATAAATTGATTATATTTTTGTTTCAATAATTAACAAATTAGTTACATTAACAAAAAAAACTATGTTTAACATTACTTTTGAAGTCAATGGTTAGGCAGTGAATTATTATTTTGCATTTATGCGGTGTCGCTACCTCGTCGAAGTTTGTGATAAGTTTATAAACATGGTTATAGATGGTTATAAAAATGATGGGCTTATAATATTTAATATATACAAGGCTGCCTTTAATTTGAAAGATTCTTCCGGTGTATATGGCAATACTAGAATATTAAAACTTGAATAAGAAAACACGCGGGTTACTGGTCGTTAGCTAAATGACTTTAATTATTGTTAATTTTTGTATAAGTGATTTTTTCTTAAGGATGTACAAATTGCCTGTTAATTTGCGAGTATTTTTAACTTAGCACTAAGTTTATTTATTTATTGTAAAACACTTTTTTATTAAAATAATTAATTGAAAAAACGTTGTCTTAATTCAAATCCAATTACCTTATGAATGAAAATAATACAACGAAAAATTATAATATTTTTAAATCATATTATCAAACGAATACAATAAAAGTTTATTCGAGTGGGTCAACCTAAAGCAACCTAAAGTTTTTTACTTATATTAAAGTTAGTTTAACTACAAAAATACTTTCTTTTCTACTCAATCTCACATATAAATTTATAACTTAAATAGAAATATAACTTTAAAAGATTAATCCATTCATTTCCATAAAAAGAAAAATTTATAAAAAAAGCAAACAACCTAAACAAAAATGTGAAAAGATATTTTTGTATTTCAAGTTTAAGCATTCAAGAAGATAAGCCACTAGAAAATCTGGTGCTATAACACTCCACTCTCTTATTTCCGCCAAAATTCAAGGCACTGCGTGTAAAAAATTATTTCATATAGCTAAATAAGCTTTTTCATTAAATCTATAATATTCTACCTGTTATTTAATATAGCAAAAGTAATAGTATAACAAAATGACTCACATATATGAATTCTAGTTTATATAGAAAATCTAGGGCCGATTGTGTAAGAGACATGGCGTATATATAATTAATCACAATCTACAATCAACGGTTGTCCAGATGTGGGACACACGTGTACACTATGTACTATATATACTAATATAGTACGGTCGATCAGTTGTGGCTACTCAGAAGTTAGGTAATCTGAACTTTTTACAATGTTCAGTAGGTATCATGCAAACAGCAGGGTAGGCAGAGAAAACTTAGTGTCTATTCCAAATTTCCCGTCCGTCTCAATTGTGTGGTGTGTGGAGTGCTTTGGCACTTTACCTCGACACTGAAATAGAAATATAAATTTAAATAAAAATGTCAAATTCTCGAGTGAGGCTCGAACCCACAACCAGTGCGTTTACAGTCACATACTTGTGCCCCTACCCCATGACTGACCTCATCTGTAATAATATAACATTCCCTATTTTTAATTATTTCCATATTACTAAAGGGCGAAGCCGCTGGTGAAAGCTTTATTTATTGACGTAAGCCTGGCCGTGAGATAACTGTCATTTGTACTACAGACATTGTTGTCAAAAAAAATATATTTTAGAAATGCTATAATAACTAAATTATTCCAACTGGCACGCTCGAAGCGCCATTAATAAAGAACTGAACTGAACTAAATTATTTTTAAACATTTATTTTTAACTAATATATTATAGTAAGTTCAGTTTTTTATATAGTATTATTTTATATAACCTAGGCTATTACAGAGTAGTTTATAGAGTCAATTACATCTGCAGATAAAAAAAATCACGGAAAATATTTTCACTTTATTTTATATAAAGAGTTTATACGTACATACAAATGTTTAACCACCGAGGACGCAAAAGACCGTGCAAAGTGGAGTAGGTTGAGTAGGAAGGCAAACCCTGGTAATAGCCGGGATTAATGCCAGGAGGAAGAAGAAGAATACGTACATACAAATGTTTATATATTTTGTTGCTATTAAATACTTACTCATGAATGTGTTGTAGATTTAGTCTGTCAATTATCTGTATTTATATGAAATTTAGCAATTATCATATTATTCAAAGCTATCCTAGTCTCGTGGTACAAGGGTCTAACTGAAAAGGCGATGGTTGTAAGGCGGGGTTTAACACTGTGTTCTCCACTTTCGGACCGAGATCAAGACTATTGCGTGTTGACTATTGCGTGTTGAGTGGAGACACGTTACGTATTTAGTATAAGCAATAAAATGCAAGCAATTTTACTTAGGAGATAGAGAAAAAAAACACATACTGAATTATTTCTGTGAAATATTTATACTTTTTTCGAGAACAAAACTTTAAAACTATTATAAAATAACTATTACGTATATTAATTTATAGCAGAATGTCTTACAAATGTGGTTGGGGCAGCTTATGTTGCATGCATTGGTACATTAGCCCATATAAGCGCTAGTCCTTCTAAATATTTCCTTTTAAGTTGTCTGTACCGGAAATTTCTCATTCGTATGTCATGATTTTTTTTAAGGTTTTCTACTTAAGTTTTACTAAAAATGGCACTTTATTTCGTTATTTTAAAGACTCTGGTCTTTAAATTATTGCACCATTTGGTCAAAACGTATTATATTTTTTTAATATTTATATTACCAAAGTCAATGTCAACTTTATCATTTGTAAATTTGTAGTAATTGGCTTAATATTTTGTATCCATTTGCTGATTTGCAAAAGTACTCATACTTTTTAGTCTTTTACCGCACCTAGTAGAATAGGCAGAGGGAACCTGGGGAACTTAGCGTCCCCACAACCGTTTTGTTTATAGTCGCACACTGGCGCCTTTACGCCACAACAACGTCAACTCATATTATATTTAGAAAACTTAGAAAATTTTGTAGGTAACGGGACCCCCAACCCCCCTCTCTTTGTATCCAAAATATTTAATACTTATTTTTTCTTATGATATTTGTCTTGCTTTAATGCAAAATAACACTTTAAAATTATTAATAATATGTAGTCACGTTGTTGCATTTACAATTGGAATTAATGGTGAATGTTCAGTGGAGAATGAAAAAAAATCTCTTCTTTTTCTTGTATAGTACCTACCTATATATAAATAGTTCAGATTTAAGCAAAAGTTATGTTTAATATGACTTATTATAAACAACGTTAACTAACTAGTTGTCTTTAGAAGCAATTATAAAATTTGTCTAATAATTACAAAAGTCTACTAAGAACGGTTAATTTTATACCTTTTTGGCGCATAATAATTCTAATTGAAACAAAAATATTGAATACTTCGTATAATTTTAACTTTGGTTAAGTAAAATTTCATCAAATCTTCTTAAGGGGTAATTATAAAGGCAAGTAAAAAATATGTTTTAGTATATTATCATTATTTATAATATATACAGTTTACATGCAAAGTGCGAAGAGATCTTCACAAATGCTCTAATATCGACCATCCAGCTCGATCGTTCGGTCATCGCCTTATCGGAAGTAACGAAATTGGTGATATCATCAAAATTATCGAAAATCATTCAAAATTGTGTTCTTATACGAGGTTTGCAAATTCTAAGATCTATAGAGAATCAAAAGCATTTATTGCACCTGGGTTTCGCAATTAGTATACTGTATCCGCTCTGTCGTAAACGCCATCTGACTTTGGGTGTACTGTGGGAACTTCCTTTGGAGGACGAGTGGCTGTGCAGTGATTGCGGTCGGCCTCTTAATGACATAGCGGAGAGTGAACAATATGGTGCAGAGAGTGGTGAATAATGGTGATGATGATGAGCTAGTGATTTTTTTATTGCGTGGTTGGCAGAGCAAACCTGGGAATCCAGTGTTTAGACACTCTGCTCCCGTTAAGATATTGTTGCATCAAATAATAAACGTTTAAAATACAAGATGAAAAGTTTGCCAAAATAGGAAGGACATTTTAACGCAAATTTATGAAAAATAGAAATTATAAACAATTTCTAGTATATTTCGAAAGTAATAATCTATTTTCTTTAATCATTATATAAACGCTATAAGCACTTTGGATACCATAATAATTACACGCAAAACGACCGACGGAATAATATATGGTTATTATATATATTTCTCAGTACATGTAACTTAAATGACAGAATTTAAAATGGATACACTTTATGTAACCATATAGGGCTAGTTGTGTAATTTTAGATTAAAATACAATTTAAGTTAAAGCGACTCCAAAAATTTTTGATATATTAACATCAGTTAATAGAAGGTTCTTAGTAGATTTTCCTCAATTTTAACCTCTTTTCCCATTTTAATGTATTCCGAAATTACGTAACGGAGTACCTTAGCACTTGATTCCTTGTGCAAAAATTTTATAAAAGGGATCAGTTGTGGGTTCTATCCCTACTCTATTCGAGAGAGAGATTCATTCTGGCACTAAGGCAAAAGGTTCAGCGGAAAGGGGAAAACGTGGAGTGTCTCAACACTATGTTCCCGCTGCCTACCCTGCTGTATGCGGGATACAGCGTGAAGCTGGTCTTAATTGGCAAATTATCTAAAGATATAACATAAACACGAGATCCAAATCAAATAACAGCTATACGTGTAACTTGAGTAATAAAAATATTAAGAAATCTTTAATCACACTACGAATGTACTTATCAAAGGCAACCTAGCAAATACCAAAAGGAAATGAAATTTCATTCACATCCTGGTGATTCATTCAATAATTTTATGTACTAAATTGTCCCTGAGCTAAGGTCCAGTTATCGTAACTAGAGGGGCATAGGGCCTATAAAAGCGACAGGGCCCGCTAAACCCTAAGTCAGTCAGAATCTAGATCGACAACATTTGAAAATATGAAGGCTATAGTAAGTAATGTTTTAGCTAAAAATGTATCATAGTTTAATTTTTTTATCATAGCGTCACGCTGTATCACGCACACAGCAAGGTAGGCTAAAGGAAGCTGGAAAGCTGGCGTTAAGATATCCCGTTCCCATTAAAACACTTTGTCCGCACTTTCCGCTTGAGAAACTCTACGGGCATTGACTCTTAAATGGCGGAACTTAACGCCGGCTTTTTCAGTGTAAGGAAGAAAAATATTAAATATTTCAGTTCCTCAAGTGGGAATCGAATCCACAACCTGTCACGTTTACAGTCACACGCTTGAGCCTTGTGAGAGGGGAAGAACATAACAGTGGTTCAATTAATAATATTTTAATTAACAATGAAACTAGTTAAAATGTGAAAAAATCAACTTTTTATATTTTAACATACATTTTAAAACTTTCAAGATACCATTTTTTTCCGAATAAATCAAAGCTTTATCATATGAAAAAATGATCCATATTTTAGTCACCTTGCTCTCATATAACAACATTATTTTAAAATAATTTGAAAATGTCACTATTACAGTAGACATCATAATAAACCTAATAAAATAAAATATTGTTTCAGGTCTGTGTACTCCTTTTGGTCGCGGCCGTCTACGGCGCAGAAGAGAAAAAGCAAGAGAAACGTGGCCTGCTAGGTCTCGGGTACGGTGGTGGTCTCTACGGTGGCCACGGTCTGGGTCTATACGGTGGCCACGGTCTGGGTCTGTACGGTGGTCACGGTCTTGGTCTCGCCGCTGCTCCTGTCTTGAGCCATAGCGTGGCTATTCCTGCTCCTGTCATCAGCCATAGCATCGCCGCTCCCATCCTAGACCATGGTCTGATCGGTGGTCACGGTTTGGTCGGTGGTCATGGCTTGATTGGTGGCCACGGACTCATCGGAGCACCACTGCTAGGCCTTGGTCATGGCGGCTGGCATTGAGGCTACACTATGTAAATAAAAAATCAAAATTAATCGTACATCTTGCAAGCACACACGCTGTGTGGGTCTTTCAGTGCCAAATTAGATTTTTTGGGTGTTTATATATTATTAAGGTGAATAAAATTTAAATACATAACATATTTTTATTATTATTATTTATCTTTCACGAACGTTTCTCACAGTAGTAGATAATATATATGGTATATGAAATATAAACTTGCAAAAATGTCTGTTGAGTGTCGAAACTTAACTTGGATAATGTAAAAAAAAATGTATTTCATCGTTTTATGAGTGGAAGTCGAACTCACAACCACCGGGTTTACAGTCAGATGCTCCCAGTCCCACTGCGCCAAGGCAGTCACTAGTATAATAAAAAGTATGGGAATCCTAAATGACCATGTAATATGATACTAAAATTCTTGCAGGTGTAATAACGAGATTGTGAGGTAAATGCCATATTTCAACAGAGCAACGAGTTTTTAAGTAATCTATAATCATAATGTACTGGTAGCCTGCAACTTTGTTTATGTTTATTTTAAGATGGAAAATGAAAAATCCTATATTTTTCGTTTCTGTACAAAAAACATATAGATAAATGTTTTAAAGTACTGTATCGGCGGTCAGAGTCAACTCGGGCATTTAGAATGTGTCATGTGTCATACATACATACATACACTCAGTTATTTCCAATTTTTAAGTAATTGTAGGTATGCGTTTAATAGTATAGGCCTTATTTTATTTAAATTAATTTGAAAGTTAAAATACAATTTTGAAATCATTCTATTAAATAAACTATTACAAGATAATGATCCAATTTGGTCAATGCAAGTAAATGGTCTTACAAAATGTTTATTTTTCCATGCTATGTTACTAGCGAAATTAGCATTAATTTTAAGAGGCCAGTCGTGGTGCAGGGTACAAACGTGTGAAAGTAAACTCGACAGGTTATGGGTTCGATTCCCACTCGAGGAAGTGAATATTTAATATTTTCATTTCTTCGCTCTGATAATGAGCACTTAATATGCCTCTTAAAAAGCCTCCAGAATTCTGCATACAGTAGGAAACAGAGTGTCTTAACCCTAGATTCCCCCTGGTTACCCTGCTATATATACAGTACTGCTGGATACGGTATGAAGCTGAAAAAAAATGATTGCCACCTGTGAGGATATGAGTCTACTACCGTCGTACCCAAACCCACTGCACCACATCGATTTTTTTTACATATCAACGAAGGTCAAAAATCTAAACATACCTATTGATTGTTATTAAAAATTCGCTATCGTTTCGTACACATGAACAAACTTTAAATAAAATAAACGACCAATACTAAATATATTTACTATGTTATATTACCTAATAAAATATGGATTATATAAATTTTAACACTTAAAGTACAATGACCTCAGATATTTTCTTTAAAAATACCCGTTAACACAATTTAATAAAAATTCTTACATAAGTATTATTAAGGCCATTGTCGCACAGTAGGACTGTTATCATGATAACTGTAGGTTCGAGTACCACTCGTGTACATTTATTATTTTTACTTACACCCTAAAAAATTGTATGCACCCTAAAAAATGATATTGTTAAAGACCTTAAGAAACATCATTTTTTTTTTTGCAACATGCATGGTGGAAAGTATAAAAACTATTATTATACTACACATTTTGTAGAGTTCAGTAGCTCAAAAGGAGAAAACGGAACCCTAAAGGGACCCTTCGTTGTCCGTCTATCAGTCTGTCAAGACCATTTATTCACAAGATCACAAGATCACATGGAAAGATTCATAAAAACAATCATTACAAACTTATAATTTTATTTCATTTCATACAGAATGAGTGCATACGCCCGCAAAGTTAAGTTTGTCAACTATTTCATTTCTATAGTTTTTTACCTTTTGTTATGTCATGAGAGCAAATAAATATGGTCTATAAGAATATTGTAAATAAATTATTTATAAGATTGGAAAATCCAATCCATATAAGACCGCGCCTAACATTAGGTTAACCCTAATAATACCAGTTAGTTATATAATATAACATAACTGGAACATTAGTTTAGTAAACGCTAAATTGTACTAAAAGAATGAGGTGCGAATTGTTTTTTAAGTAGGCAATTATTATTAAAAATGGTTTTATATCTTTTTATTTAAGAAATATATATTTGAGGCCGCTGTAGAGTTGGCACGTATGCCTGTAAGCGCGACGATTGCTAGTTCGATTCTCGTAGGCAGAATTAATAATCATAAGTAATAATAAGTAGGTAGGATTGTGTGGGAGGAGGACTAAGGTAAAGTATTCCACCTTGAGACTGTGATGCCTCTGCCTATCCTGCTACATAGAGGATACAGCGTGAAGTATTGTTTCACCTTATCGATCTTCAGCAAATAAAATATATATATTTTATCCACACCATCTGGATGCGTGGCACTCCACTACTGTGCGGTTTCGTAGGAATTTCCTTCCACGCGCCACCGAACTGTGGAACGGTCTACCCGCGGCAGTGTTTCCAGGTCGGTACGATATGGGTACCTTCAAAAAGCGCGTCTATCTCCACCTCAAAGGCCGGCAACGCACCTGTAGCTCCTCTGGTGCTGCACGGGGTCGTGGGCGGCGGTGATCATCATCAGGTGACTGATAGGCTTTGTCTGGCTACTAAAGGAAAGAAATGTGAAATATTAAATATTTTATTCCCACGAGAGGGAATCGAAACCTCAACCATTACGCTAACAATCGCACGACGGCCTATCATAACAATGCTTACATATTTTTAGGTAATATTTCTTCTTAGAACTATTTTGATTCATTCAGTATATCACATCATACTTTTAAATACTATTTTATTCGACCTGGACTTGAACACAACATTTTTAATACAGGTTTAATGCAATAAAACAGCCATCAAGAGGTCATTACATCTCCAATATACAATCTTCTCAATGTATCGTAAAATTAAGGTATTTTGGCAAAAGTCACACAAATTATTTAACCTGTTATGCTAATTGCAAGATTCATGAGTTTCTATAATGATCATATATGTAAATATAGTATATGACTGTTTAAAATATTAATTAATGATCCTCCAATATGACATCAACGATGATTTTTGTAGATCTATGCAAGGTATTTTAGTTCTCGCTTTATACGAAATTTGGAAAACCCAAACAGGTAACAGGATCTTATACATTGGACTAACGACAAGATAAACAGAATATATTTATATTTCTACGATAATGAGGTACTTAAATATTATAATGGCAACTGCCTATTTCTTTTTCTTATTTTTTATATTAGTATATTATAAGTATTTTAACCTATTTTACTATATAGCTCTTTAGAAGGTAGACACTCTCTGTCTATGTCTGTAAAACGATAATATTTTCATTGTAAACAGTCCCTTACATATTGTAATTTTTAAATATTTTTAAAATGTTGTTCAATACTTAGCAAAAGTTACTTATTTAGGAAACGTATAAAAATTAAAATGTAATTATGCATAAATGTAATTAATGCCTACTGACCACTAACACATACGACGAAAATCTTTGCGGCTTGTTACAACTATTGTACTTTTTAATATAAAAGAATTATGTCTAGTTCTACTTTTTAGATTAATTTTTATTATTTACATTTTTTTTTATCTTTTATGTAGCAGGATAGATCGAGACAGCTTTTGTGAGCGGATGTTGAGTTAGGCCACATCTCACGTAATGCCTTGGAAATTGAGTGGAAAGTGGGGATAGAGTGTCTTACTCCTAGGTTCCCTTTGCATTGCCAGGGTAGGCATAAGAAAACACGGAAGTAACTAGGAGACTCGTTACGTTATTCAAGTTAATAAAGTTTAATTTGTATAGGTACATAAAACTGAACTTTGAAAATATTTAAAATAATAACATCTTTAATGGTATTTGCTTTTCCTCTATTTATATATCAATAAAATGTTAATGAAACTACATACTTGTCAAAAATATTTAAATAAAAACCTATTAATATTCTAGTAAACGTGTATGTAGAATTATATAGTGTTTTGAAATCTTATATTTTCTTAATAAAATAAGTTTAAGTTATTATACAATATATTATGCTACGTATAAATTAAACTATTTAATAAAAAACCCCATCACTCCAAGATAGCAGTTTGAATTATTTTTTGTTTTGTATACATTAATATTTAAGAGAGGCAAATTTTAAATCACGTCTAAATTCTTCAATAAAGTAGACTTCCAAGAATTTTTTTTACAGCTTCACGCTGTATCCTGTTCATAGCAGAGTGGGCCGAGGGAACCTCAGAACCTAGTTTTAGAACAGTCCATTCTCTTCGAGATACTTCCGTTATCAACTTTCCGCCAAAATCTGAAGGCAATGCGTGTTAAATAACGCGCTCCTGGTTGGGCTCCTTACCAGAGCGAAGAATTAAAAATATTAAATACTAGCTGCCCGCTCGCGGTTACACCCGCGTGAACTATGTTATTATTAATTTCTGTCTCCATGACTACGTCCTAGTGACGTCTCTGCAAAATTTGAGACTCGTAGCATTTGTAGAAACGAAGTTTCATACAAACTTTCTACCCCAAAAACAACCCCTTAGAAGTCGAATATTGTAAATTCCCGTCTTAGCGAGCACCTACGGCCTTTAAGTAACTCCTATGCAAAATTTGAGATTCCTAGCACTCGTAGTTTCTGAGATTTCATGATGAGTGAGTGACCTTTCGATTTTATATATATAGATTTACCTTTCCTCGATTGGGAATCAAACCCATGACCTATCGTGTTTACGCGACAGGTTGTACTCTAATTTGTACGCTGAGTTCTTTCACCGTAAATGAGCGGAAAATATAGAGGCAAGAAAATAAAGGCAAGTAAATATTTGCCAGAAAATAAAGAAAATATATTGTACAAGAGTGGGCACTTTATTAAAAAGAAGTTAAATAAATTATGTTCCATAATTACCATAAAAGTTTTACCAAAATTGGTATAGCTATTTTAAATTAAAACGATAAACCAAAAATTAAAAAAATATACGCACGTATTCACTCGTTAAAATGATGTTAATGAATGAACATCTATTTATTTATATAATCTCAATTATCCAAGAGTTTCGTGAAAGGGACATTGAAATCACCGAAAAATTTACCAATCAGTATTATATCCTGTTGTATAAATATTTACTTAAATATTTTTGGTTTTTGGTTGGTTTGCTAATTTCTATGTTCACTGATTTCAAAGATATGTGTGAATTATATATAAATAGTAATTGGTTCCGTATCTTAATTTTTTTACTTTTAATTTTTATCCCTATCTACCTAGCAGGGTAGCCAAAGAGCACGAAGCGTTAAACGCTACAATCTCTGCATACTTCTTTTGTCTCCAGTACTTTTATCAACCTCCTCACACGGGTCCTCGGGTGTTCCTCATACTTTTACGTGACTTTCCTCCAGCATTATTGATTTCATATTCTTGAAAGTCATCCGAGATTGTTAATCCAAGTTAAAAATCGACATTCTGGAATTGCGAAAAGTGATTTTAGGTAGTTGATTATGAACTCACTCGAAACGCTAGGATAGCTGATACTGGACGCGGCAGTAAGAGGAGTGTTCTCGAAAACTAGTGAGATGACATATGGGGTTTTTTTAATGGTTTTAGGGGGTTCAATTGAACCCATACCGAGGAATGCCTCATAAAAGACACAAATTAGTGTTTTTTTATTATACGATCGTTTCAATTAATTACGAAGCAAACGTGCATACAATGTTTATAAAAACATTTATTCCTTCAGATTTTATATTAAGAACAAGGAATTCTAAAATAGTCCATTACTCTTAAATAAATGGTTTAAAATCCTGTTCCGTTCGGACGAGATATGATGAGCTTATTATTAGAACTCGGCCTATCTTATATATAAGGTGACCTCGCTAATTTGACGATAGTTGTGAAAGCCCGCGGTCGCATCACTCCATACGTGAACACCACAAAATAATAGCACTATGAAATTCTTGGTGAGTTGCTCAGTATTTTCTATTAGGCATTTCTTATTCATTTATTATTTTTTCATCATGTTATTTTTTTATTTATTTACCCATTAGGATAGTTATAGTTCTTAGTTTACAGTTCTAGGAAATTCTTTAAACAGTGATAATAGACTCCTATGTTTACGACATTATGTGTTTAATAAAATTGTCTAAAAAATAGTTTAAGATAATTTTAGTGTTTCATTTTGTCGCTTTTGAAAGCTATATTATATGAGGCATATCTTGAAACTAATTTTAAAATATTACAGTTCAAAGGCAACAAGAATATACTAAAATATATCTATTTTATTCACTTCTAACTTAATGTCGTACTTTGTCTAGTCAAATCTGGAAAATATCTATACTATTAAGCCCATCAGCATAGTGATTGAAACTTGCACCAAAATGGCGTATCGATTCAATATATACAATTATTTATTGTCTTTTTTCAGATTATCCTTGCTGTAGTGGCCGCGGTGAGCGCAGGGCCTGTGACCAATGACAAAGACAAGCGCGATAAGCGCAGTTATGAGCTGGCCTACGGTAGCCCAGCCCAATACGAGAATGCAGTCCAATATGGCAACGGAGTCCAATACCAGCCTGCAGTTCAATACTCGAACTTGAAATCAAACTCTGTTCAATCATCCTCATACCAATCCAACAAAGTTGAATCAACCTCCCTGGAACAATCTGTCGTTCGACCAGCTTACCAAGCAGTTGCCCAGCCAGCTTACCAAGCAGTGGCCCAGCCAGCTTACCAAGCAGTTGCCCAACCTGCTTACCAAGCTGTTGCGCAGCCTGCTTACCAATCCGTATCTTACCAACCGGCAGTGTCCCAGCCCGCTTATCAATCAGTCTCTTACCAGCCAGCAGTATCCCAACCTGCTTATCAATCTATCTCTTACCAACCTGCTGTAGTCGCCCAACCTGCTTACCAGTCCGTGAGCTACCAACCTGCTAAAGTACACTCATACGTACAACCATCGGTAATTATATATTTTAATTTAAACCATTTATAATATTTTGACATTTTTACCAAATATCTTTTGAATTTTGTAAAAAATAATTAGATATTTACGGTAGACAGCTTTACGCTGCTACTGCTGCTGTATCCCGCATATAGCAAAGGGAAGCCTAGCGTTAACACTCACCATTTCCCACTTTCCACCGAATTCTCGAGGCATTGCGTTTTGAATGCCGCGCTTTGTCACCAGAATGAGGAAGTGAAAATATTTATTTTCAGGCACATTCTGCTCAAGCTCCACGCATGAAGTGTATTTCAAAATACGCTGTCGAAATATTTTTTGATAGAAAAGACATCAACGCTGACACAGTTGTTCTTAAGTTGTTTAAAAACGAACTTATTATAGGATACGCTCACTTTTCTTCACACATTTACACACTTATTATATTAAAAAAAAACCATATATTTTAGTCATTATATTTATTTTAAAGAACCAAAAAAGACTTTTATGTAATAATAAGTTTTCTCAAATTTTACAGTACTCCGTCTCACCACAAGTGTACAACGTGCAGTCTTCCTACGCCTACCCAGCCCGTCAGGAGTCTTACTACAGGGCACCAGCTCCATACATCCAGTCCTACGCGCCTGCTCAAGTCTACAACTCAGTACCAATCCAGAGCTACCAGGCGGTCCCAGTACGCAGCTACAACGTTGCCCCATTGAACTACCAATCTAAGAGCTACGGAAGTGCTTACAATCCTTGGTGCTAGAAGTTCCTTTCAATTTTTAAACGTTGTTACCCACCATGTTATAAAAATATAACCCAAAGTGCAAAATAATTTATAAGCTTTAAATATTTGCAGTTTACAAGAAAATAAAATAAAATATATTAATATTACTATTTTTTTTAATTGTTTCATGCAATTAGGTATATATTATATATTTTATATGAATAGCTGCGTGAGTGCGAGTGGTGCACGGCTTCACCCACTTAAACTATACGACTATTTAGTTAATATTAACAGATTTGAGCTAAAACAACCGTATTTAGAAAAATAAATAAATTGAATAAAAAAAATAGTCTGAAAAGAAGTAGAAACTGGATGCATTTTTTCTTACTAATCTTATTAAACCTTCAAACTTGTATAGAAAAATCATGTTTACATATGAGCAAGGTCAATGCAAACTAGTACAAAGCAAAGCCAATATAAATCAATAAGTTAATTAATATTATCTGCAAAATAGTACCTAAACATGTCATCTTCCTATAAATAAATTATATCTACATTATTGCAATACTAATTGCTGACTTTGAACTTTATTTAGTTGTGTTTTTAATCATATTTTTTTATACTTAGCCTATGTCTAGAGTATTCTTTAATTTATTATTTGATTATTCTTTCTTTTTTGATTTGCTACTTAATTGTACATATTATATTACTCAAACAGCAGGACCTAGTATAGAGTGGCGGAACTGAACGCCGCGATCTATCTTAAAAATAAATAAGTACCCTGGGCTCGATTTAAATATAATATGCAATAGTAAAAAGCGCAATAGAACTGAAACCTAACTTTCTCATCTATTAAAAATTAATTTTATGCCTTAACACCTCATAAATTAAAAGCAATGCATAAGAATATTAAACAAATTATTTTTTAATAAAAAAATACAATATTACTTCACCCGGACCCTTTGACAGTTGGTTGCCGTCAGGTAATTTATCATCCGATACTAATAGACATTGTAATTATGATATCACGGAAGTAGTCATCAAGAAATTAAATATTATAGTATAGTAACCAGTCGTGGTGCAGGGGCTCACGCGTGATTGTTAACGCGACATATTGTAGGTTCGATTCCCACTCGAAGAAATGAAATACTTAGTCATTTTATTTTTTTCGCTCTGGCGTCGAGGCAAAACGTGGCGTTGAGTACCGCCACCTCACATACAATGCTTCCAGAATTCAGCGGAAAGTGGTTAGCGGAGTGTCTAAGCACTAGGCTCCTCGGTGGGAGAGTCCGACTCCCACTTAATTGGTATTTTTTTCTAAAATAGCAATTGCAATTACACTTTATATGCCATCTTTTGATCATCCATCTTTGTATATTTAATTATACATAAAATAAAAATGTCGGGAAATATTTTTTTATCATTTGCAAAAAATAAGTAAACATTAAGTAGTTCATTTTAATCACTACTTATTGTTTTTTTAATTTTTTTGCATATTAACATAACAACTATAATTAATGAAATAATCATATATTTTACAAAACCACCGAAGTAATTATCACATTTAGTTATTTCAAAACTTTTAACATAAGTTGACAATTAACTGTTTAGAAACACGTCTTGAGCCTACACTGAAACGAACTTTCAATAAATCTTATAGAAATAAATACATATACGAAATATGTATATGTAAAGTGTCGTAGCTTTTCAAGAACAATATTACTGTCATATATTTTAGTTTTCGTTTAACTCTTACTTTTGCATAGACTTTCGATCGTAGTCAATAATTAATATGTCACCTTATGTTAGAGAGTTATTATAATATTTTACATTTTATACTTGTTTTTCTAATATTAAAGCCAAATTTAAATAAAAATATAAAAAAATAAAAGATGTTTTACTGATACTTTCACAAACTAATTTAGATCTTGTATTAATTTTCTTTAGCTCTATGTATTTCACATTTTTGAAGAATCTAGCTAACATTGGAAAAACTATCAAACGAAAATGAATAAAACGATGAATTAAAAATTAAATTAAATCCGCTTCACGCTGTATCCCTCACTCAGCAGGGTAGGCAGATGAAAAATTCTATAATAAATGTATATGCTAGTTATATTGTGTAATCTTATTATATTTTACTTATACATATATATAAATAAATAATTCATTAATATAACACAATTTAAAATATAATTGGCCAACCTGATTAATGCCGTAGGTGCGTCCTAAAGACTCTATATCGATCTATCTTGAAACACACGCTAACTATTAACCTATAGAATAGAATACATTCCATCTACAAGCCTATTTCAATTTTATTTTGAAATTTTCACCAATAATAGATAAAGATAGAGTAACATACGAGTATATGGGCTATTTTTATCCCGGAATATAAAATATAAAAGGTAAAATTAAGTAAGTAGATCCTTCATTTTAAAAATCCAGGATAAAAATAATTACTATTAAGTTCTTATCATCATTCCCTCTTTCTTACGATATACGTCGTTCAACAATGGCTTCATTTCCTTGAGCCGGAATCGAACCCACATCAACATACCTAATAGATGCTACTGACCAATCAGTTTATCATACATATAATTACAGTGTGCGTTATATCTTTAACATTTAAGTTTCATACAATCTTAAAATTCCTTCATATTGTGCCAAAATTATTAGTATAATTTACAACGTATAAATTATGTTTAAAGTTTATTACGTTCCGTCCTCGAGTAAATTGTTACTTAAACAATATTATAGTTAAATATTTAGAAGAGCTCAAGTCTATAGAGTTTTAGTTAAATAAAATAGCTTTTAGAGGCCAGTCGTGGTGCAGGGATACACGTGCGTAATTGTAACGCAACGTTTGTGGGTTCGATCCCTACTAGAAAGTAGTAATGAATGATATATATCACTTATTAATATATTCAAATCTTCGCTCTGGCAACAAGCCAAAAGCCCGGCGTTGAGTTTGGCCACTTAACACGCAATTCTTTGAAAAAATCAGCGGGAAGTGAATAAGGGAGTGTCTTAACACTAGGTTCTCTCTGCTTACTCTGCGATATATGGGATAGAGCGTGAAGCTGTTTTCTTCTGATTATTCGAATGATCAGAACTTACTATAGTACTTAGTGCGTAACCAAATACTGCTTTCTATTTAACCAAACAAAAAAATATTCGCTCAAAAGAAATTTTAACATACAAACATCTTGGTCAATAAAAAAAAATACAGTCGAATTGATAACCTCCTTTTCTTACAGAAGTCGGTTAAAAAACATAATTACATTATAAACAAAGTTATAATACTTTAACACAATATAGTTTAAATGTTTATTTTTCAAAATAACTGACTAATGAATTAGTAGAAATATACTAAAATCCTATTTTACCCAACCTCACCTAAACCACATTTACGACTATGTTAATGGATATAAATTTTAAAGCGTTACTAAATAACTCCAGTTAAAATATATGTTGAAAACAATTGATGACAAACAAAAGTAAACTTTGATTCATATTTTATATCGATTTTTCGCTTTCTAAAATTCTTAAAATTTTGACAGGAATTTTGAGGTATAAGTTTATTTATAAGCACTATTTACTTATTTACCTCAAAAGAGATATTCAGACCCTGGCTTCTTCTATTCAGATCCTGGCTCTATCATCAGACTAGCTCGATGATATCATTTTTGTGTATTGTCATCAAAACTACGTAGTACGCTAAATTTTATAATGATATTACAAGTGGGTGAAATTCAGTTTCCTAGATTAGTTCTTAGATTTTTGTGCCGGGTCAGTCGTGAGGCCTGCATCTGTAAACGCCACAGGTTGTGGGTTCGATTCCCACTCGAGGAAATGAAATATTCAATAGTAATATTTAAGTAAAGAGTTAAAAGCGCGGCGTTAAGTTCCACCACTCAACGCGTAATGCCTCCAGAATTCGGGGTTAAGTGGGGAACGGAAGTGTAATAAAGGAAACGCTTCCCAGGTTCCCTATTCCTAATGTGCTATATGTAGAACACACACACACAGTGACCCGATATAAACTTTTAAAAAGTATAAAACGAAGACAGAATCGAAAGGAAAAGAAAAAAACGCAGGAAACACGCCAAATATAACCTTTAACGTATACGAGTATAGGAATAAATGAATTTAGCTATAAATTAAAGACGTGCCAACATTTAAATACACCTCGAGGCCTCGTTATAATTATAATCCATTAACAATATTAATTATTGATTTATGATTTGTATGCTGATATATTTGATACATTTCATTATTAGAAGATATCTATATGTATAACTAGGCTATAATAAATTTAAATATGATTTCAAATTAGTTATGCACCACTATTAAATTTAAAAGTATGTAAATCAGATATCATCATCATCATCATCATCATCATCATCAACAGCCATCTTTTGTCCACTGCTGGACATAGGCCTTCCCCATTTCTCGCCACCACACTCGATCCTCAGCTCTTCCTCATCCGCTTCCCGCCAACCTCAGATATAATTAGTACCAACAGTTTTTTTAGATAATGTTTAATTTTTTGCTATGTTAATATTTTTGGGGACAGCTTCGTAGTATATAATGTTACTTGCTATGTAACTTTTCTGAATATTCATCTAATCCTAAAATACCAGCTTCCGTCCATACAATTAAAACAATTACACATAAGTAAATTTAATGAATTATTAAAACAATTTTATGTAAGTTAATTATAGAGTTACATACACAATATAAAAGACTATTAATATAATTTTTCATATAAATTTGAAAAAAATAATAATATTCTTTCCTCATTTACGACAATAATATATGTAAATCGGTAAAGTCGTTAAATTCGGCCGCCATTTGTGGGAGAGGCTTACCTCGAAGTAAAACCCCAATAAAATTATGAATTTTTTAACCATTATCTACTATCTATGGCTATGTCTAAATGTGCATGTTATTGTCTGTTAGTATATATAAAGATGCAACTGCGCTAAGACCGCATACTACGGTGTCATCTGGAACCGATCACTGCACTCGAAATGAAATTCCTTGTAAGTTTGTTGTTATTATTATTATTAATAATAATATTTATTTTAGGCTTAATTGGTTAGTTTTTGGTAGAAGCGGGTTCGATTTTCGTTTTGTTAATTTTTTTATTTACGTTTCTATATGTTTTTCTTTCTTTAGTACCTATGTGATTACGTTTTAAAAAATATTACTATGTAAGTTTTGTTGTTATTGTTTTTAAATGTAATTAACGCAATTTCAATATATTCCTCCAGTTCTATATTGTATGAAATTGTTTAGCGTATAAGCAGAAATGTTCGGTTTTCCCATAAACTTGAAAGTAATGACTTTATTAGTCAATCCTACATTAATAATAATGTTTTTAATTGTTAATTATAAGAAAATGAAGAAATTGTAATTAGAATTAAACCAATACAATTGGATTAGAATTAATTAATTTTGCCTAATTATTAAAAATGTATTTCTACTCATAATATATATCATTTTCCTTGTACAGAGAAAATGGAAAAACTGATATATATAGGGAGAGACCTAAAAATATTTTCGTTTTTTCAGACATGCGTGTTAATCCTGGCGGTGGCGCTAAGCGCTGTATCGGCGGGATACTCTCGTGGTTGGTATCCGAGCTATGGCCATAGTGCACCGTACGTATACTCACGCTCGGTCTACCCCAGCTATTACAGTGGTTGGTCTGGCAGTGGTTGGAACAACGGATGGAATAATGGATGGAATAACGGGTGGAATAACGGATGGAACGGATGGAACAAGGGATGGAGGAGTGGCTGGTGGTAAAACGGAATATAAGCAGAATTATTATAATTTGGTTTCGGTTTAATTTTGATATTCACAAAAATTTTTTGAAGCATGTCTTACCAAATTATATGATAAGACAGTTGAATATTAATTCCTTTTTTGTTTTTACATCGACAATAATAAAATCATTAAATAATTTGATACAAATGTATAATAATTTTGCTTTTTACGAAAATCTTGAACAATTTCAAGATACATTTCTGTCACCAATTATGTACCTTTGGTATTATTGCTTAATTTTTTACCAAATTTTCTGTTCACTATATTTCACTTAAATCAGTGTCATATTATATTTGCCTTATCAAAATTGTATAAAATTTAATAATTTTCTTAATTTTAAATGTTAAATTAAACTCGTGATTGCCAATTATGTATCTGTGATAATATTATTCGCTAAGTACAAACAAGTTGTCTTGCAAAATTACTTTTAAATAAATTTTTTTTTTTTTATATTAGAAACAGTGTTTTATTCTTAAATTCAAAACAGTCTAGCGTAAGTAGTACTTTAATATATTATAGATTACATTTGACACATTTTTAAACATTTAAATGTATTAAAACGGCTGCAGTTTTAAAGTTCGGCGGAAAGTATCAAACAGAAATCTTAATACTATAACGGATTGTCTTAACACAAGGTTCCCAGGTTCCCCTTCGCCTACCCTGTTATGTGTCGTATACAGTGTGAAGCTTAAAAAAACATATGTCTTACAGAAATTTGGATCTTTTAAGTACAGTTTTATTAAAAAACTAGACCAATCCTTCAGTTGATAACTACATATAAACTGCAATCATTATTTAACTATAAAACTAAAATATACAAGTTAAAATTTTACAACTTTACAATACTTATACAATTTACAGGTCAAAATGTGACCTAAGCCGTTCAGATTGCTATAACGTTCCGCCCTTCTCTCAAACATCGAAACATCTCGATCGTTGAGTATATTGTTAAGGAATTTATTATTGATGGCGTTTCATACATTTACATGATTTATAGTGGATTGAAATCCTACTCAAGTTAATAGGCGTGCTTGTTTTACTAAGACAAAGTGCAGCGTTGAGTTTCGTAACCCAGCACTCAGTATGACTAGACCAAAAGAAGAAGAGAAATATTTTTTAGATAAAACCCAGTGTTTTGGCACTCCGATCTTCGCGTTGTATATGAATTCGAGCACGAGCATTATATGTTTAATTTGTCTATGAAAGAGAGAAAATAAAAATAACTTTTTCCAAGGATAGAACCCACAACCGTTACGCGTAACAATAGCCTCTAGACGTGAAAATCATAACATGACAATAAAATCATTAATTAAGCTTATTAAATATACCTCTAGGTAAATCCAGTGACATTTTATCATTATACCCAATCATTAAAGAAAATTAAGACATATTTAACTTTAACTTTGTAATTTTTAACTGTGATTTTATTCTCATATTGCATACAGTTTACACAACGTTAAATACCAGTACGAGCTTACTAAACGGCTCGAGCCACAAAATTCAAATATCAGTTTACTTCGTAGCTAAAAGCTGATGACTCACATATGCATGAGCTGGTTAAATGTCAAGACAGACTATTTTATTTATTATGTATTTGGGACACTTTATTAATGAAATATATATTTTTGTTTATTATATTGATTTATTTATTTAGAGGCCAGTTGTAGCGCACAAGTGTTATTTTAAATGCGATGAGTTGTGAGTTCGATCCCCAGTCGAGGAAATTGAAGATTTATTTTAATTTATATTTTGTGTGTGATGAAATATCACTCTGATGTCAAGATAAAGAGCGGCGTTGGCTCAAGAATGAGATGAAAAATGAGAAACGCAGTGTCTTAACACTAGGTTCCCTCTCTGCCTACCCTGCTGTGAGCGGGATTTACCCATTTTATTTGCCTAAAAGAAATCGGGTCGTCTATTACACATTTAAAGCTACAAAACACTGACCCACTAAAGCACCGACGTTAAAGTAACTAATACCAATATACCACTTGTTGCAGAAATCTATGTTTGTTACAAATTTCGGAGGTGTGAACCGCTGTTGACATTGACACCCGCGGTCGAGATGGTACCTCTACCTATACGAATAAAATTAAAATTAAAAACCAGTTATGTATGGCATTTCATTCATTTTTATATTAGACAGTCGAAATTATGATTTTTTTTTGTTTTAACATCTTGCTATATTCCGCACATAGCAGCGTAGGCGAACCTAGAGTTAGGACACTCCGTGCCCCATCTTCCGTCAAATTCTGCACACAGCAGGATAGACAGGTGTAACCTTGTTTCTTAGTCTCTTAGACTCCGTTCTCCATTTTCAGCCGAATTCAGCACACATGTTGATTTTCTGCTGAATCCTGGAAGCGTTACGTTGAGTGGGGAAACTCAACGCCGCACTTTGCCGTGAGACCAAAGAGAATAAATGTATAGAGAATAAATAAAGTTTATATTTCCATTTCTTCGCCCTGGTGTCGAGGTATAGCGCGGCGTTTAGCTCTCCCACTCAACACGCAATGCCTTCAGAAAGTGAAGAACGGAGTGGCGTAACACTAGGTTCCCTTTGCCTACCCTGCTGTGTGCGGGATACAGCATGAAGCTGATTTATTTATTATTTTTGAAAATAAAAGAGCCACGTGCGTAGCCGCGTGCCTTCACTGCCAAGATCAGCCACACCCATCATTTCGTTATCTTTTTCAATCAAAATAAAAGTCTACATCCGGGCGCTTTTAAAAATATGCGCGGGATACAGCGTGAAGTCGATTTAATTTTATTTAATTTTTTTTACAATAAATCTCACCTTACATCACAGTGCCATAAATAATATGTGTTCATTTGAATCTGACTTTTTAAGGCCTATGAGAAAATTATGAAAAATCATGTGTGAATTAGCGTATTCAAAGGTTGACCGAGGACGGACTTGCGACATATTCAAATTTGAATCGCTATATATGGCTAGTTTAACTCTATGGGACATCACTTATCCACTGACTGAACTGAGTTATCTAAGCAACGATGAGGATCTTTGTAAGTATAAAAGATTTTTTTTTTAATTTTAATTTTACTCTTAATAATTCGTAGTTATGATTTCTGTATGTCATCTTCTGAATCAATTTTTTCTTCTTTTTCAGATTATAGTATGTGCTATGATTGCGACGGTAGTGGCTGGAAATGTAAGGGAAAAACGTGGTTACCTGCACGGCCTGCATTCTGATAATAGCCTAGGAAGCTCTTATGCTAGTTCCAGTGGCTATAGCTATTCTGCACCCCCTTCGAGCTACTCAGCCCCAGCAGTAAGCTACTCCGCTCCAGCAGTAAGCTACTCAGCTCCAGCAGTAAGCTACTCAGCTCCAGCAGTAAGCTACTCCGCCCCAGCAATAAGTTATTCAGCTCCAGCAGTAAGCTACTCAGCCCCAGCTGTCAGTTATTCAAGCCCAGCTGTCAGCTATTCAGCTCCTGCAGTCAGTTATTCAGCCCCAGCTGTAAGCCATTCTGCCTCAGCTTTGAGCTACTCAGCTCCAGCAGCCAGTTACTCGGCCCCAGCTGTAAGTTATTCAGGTCCAGCTATCAGTCACTCAGCTCCAGCTATTAGTTATGCATCCCCAGCTGTAAGCTACTCAGCACCGTCCCTTGGATTAGCGTCTTCTGCCAGTTACTCAGGTTCTGCACATAGCTACTCGCCTTCTTTATCTTACTCAGCACCTATATCTTCATACGCTCCAGCAAGTGTTAGCTACTCAGCACCTGCCCTAAGCTACTCAGGACCCTCACTGAACCTTGCCCCAGCCCTCGCAGCTCCCGCATCTAAAGTAATAACTGTTAACAAAGTTGTGAACGTAAAGAAAATTGTAAACGTACCCAAAATCGTAAACGTACCCAAAGTGATTACCGTTCCAAAGGTAGTGTCTTACAAGAAAGTCGTTCCAGCTGGTATTTCATCAGGAATCGGTGGATGTAGTGGATGTAGCGCTCGGTATGCGAGTGCGTACGGCGGTGGATATAACAACGGATGGTAAAACCTATGTCTTAAAAAAATCTAGTCAATTTATTATTTTCTCATAATATTACTGTTTGAATAAATTTTATTTTCTTACATATAGTATTTTTATTAACATAATATGTAATCGTTTATAGTATGCATTTATTATTTTATTGCTTTTTCTATTTCTATATATAATAGATAAAATAAAAGACTGAACAAATCGTTTAAACATAACTTAAGAAAAAAAAGATTTAAAATTTAAATGAGTTAAATTTTGACAAGTTATCTTGACCTCAATATTAATGTAAGTTTATATTTATTTTACTTATAAAACAACTTTTATGCATAACTTATAATTAGATATTTTTATATAGATTAAATGGTTTAAAATCTAAATATGCCTAATTACTTATCCCATATTATATGGAATACTTCTGATATGAGGAATTTTTCAAAATAATTTGTTCCCATAAACTGCTAAAACACTCTCCACTCTCCTCCCAATCGAGTGACGGAACTCACACTTACCTTTTTACCAAAACGAGAAAATGAGAATAATTTAATTCATTCAGCTACAACCTTTGGGCCACGACGGCCTATTATTTAACATAATTTTAATTTAATAATTTTGTATATTAAGATAAATTGTAAATTATGTACAAACATATAATTAACTTATATCTTTCTCTTAACGTCGAAATCTAAAGAAATTACTTGTCAGAACAAGGTTGATTCGACAGGTTTACAAGAATTGATTTTTTATATGACATTATTCGATATTAGCCAATAATTGCTATTTACATATATTTGTAGCGAAATTTTGTACCTTTTTTTAGCTATATCCCATATATAGCAGGGTAGGCAGAGGGAACTTGGGAAACTAAAGTTAAGACATTTNGGTAGTGTCTTACAAGAAAGTCGTTCCAGCTGGTATTTCATCAGGAATCGGTGGATGTAGTGGATGTAGCGCTCGGTATGCGAGTGCGTACGGCGGTGGATATAACAACGGATGGTAAAACCTATGTCTTAAAAAAATCTAGTCAATTTATTATTTTCTCATAATATTACTGTTTGAATAAATTTTATTTTCTTACATATAGTATTTTTATTAACATAATATGTAACTTAAGAAAAAAAAGATTTAAAATTTAAATGAGTTAAATTTTGACAAGTTATCTTGACCTCAATATTAATGTAAGTTTATATTTATTTTGCTTATAAAATAACTTTTAAGTATATCTTATACTTAGATATTTTTGTCTAGATTAATCTAAAATCTAAATATGCCTAATTACCTATCCCATATTATGTGGAATACTTCTGATATGAGGATTTTTTCAAAATAATTTGTTTGTTTTTGTAGTTTCACGTTATTTCCCATAAACTGCTAAAACACTCCCCACTCTCCTCCCAATCGAGTGACGAAACTCACACTTACCTTTTTACCAAAACGAGAAAATGAGAATAATTTAATTCATTCAGCTACAAGCTTTGCGCCACGCCGGCCTCTTATTTAACATAATTTTAATTTAATAATTTTGTATATTAAGATAACTTGTAAATTATGTACAAACATATAATTAACTTATATCTTTCTCTTTACGTCGAAATCTAAAGAAATTACTTGTCAGAACAAGGTTGATTCGACAGGTTCACAAGAATTGATTTTTTATATGACATTATTCGATATTAGCCAATAATTGCTATTTACATATATATGTAGCCAAATTTTGTACCTTTTTTTAGCTATATCCCATATATAGCAGGGTAGGCAGAGAGAACTTGGGAAACTAAAGTTAAGACATTTCAGTTCTCCACTTTCCGCCGAGTTATTGAGGCATTGTGTTGTGAGTGGCGGACTCATCTCCGCGCTTTGCCTCGTTACCAGAGCGAGAAAAATGAAAATATTAAATATTTCTTAATATTTAATTAATAGTAAATAATATTTTTAAAAAAAATGTATATTATAATTGAACTAAAACTTTATTATAATTAAACAAAAAATATAATAAAACTTTTGTCTGTCACAACTTAATATATAATATACGTGTATGTACTGTGTGTTTCCCTAAAAAAATAAAAAAGATTGCTTTACATAAAAGAACTAAAAACAATCTCGTTTAAACATAGACTTTATACATTCTCGCTGTGCATGTTTGCTATTTAATATTTACTCGGCCCAATCGCTGTTGACTCTTAAATTGTTTAATATCCGTTAAAGCGGCCTTGAACCTTCTTGGGTTTGCGAAATTGGTCTCAGATGACGAATGGCTTCCCATAAAATAATATGTTGATATTACATAAGTAAGGTTAACCGATCATTGGGGTGTTGGATCACTGTGGGAAAATTGATTTGACCTTTCCTTGTGGTGCTGGTGACGGAGTATCTTGGCACTAAGTTCTTTTTGTTAACAAAAAATCTCACGTAATTATCAGATGGACGTTAACTTTTATTTGTTTTACGTACACTAGTACGTCAGTAATATGATAAAAATAGCTTAAAATAAAAAATTACTTCCAGGATCGTTAATCATAAAAAAAAATTACAGTAATGTACCCATGTAATTTTTTTAATGCGAAGTCTTGTTATGACTTTAAATTTCAAGAAACAAAAACAAGAATAGCCGCTTTTTTCGCATGGCATGGTAGGCAATAAAAGAAAGCAGAAGGAACATAATGTTAAGGATACTCGTTCCACAATTTCCGCTCAATTTTCGAGACAATTCGCGTTGAGAGGTGAAAGTCTAAAGGGGACAGGGATATAGAAATAAATTAAATATAATTAAAGTATAAACCCAGTTGAAAATATAAAAAAATCACATTTCAAAATATTTAATTTGTCTTTTTGTTGTCGTCCATTAATGTTAAGCAAAGCACTTAATCATTTGCTTGTTGAAAATTATTATACGTTTCAACGGACGGACGTAAAGCGATAAAAATTAATTTAATATAATAGTAGGTATTAACCTTTATACATTTTAATATTCACCAAACAGTATTGAATGGGTAAAAAAAGGTAATTGTACGTCTAAAAGGCGCGGCGGCTCGTTACTGGGCTCTTTCGTCACTTGCCAAGTGACACCAGTTTATGTGTAAACGCCTTAAGACATCGCCTTTTAGTACTTTTACATGTAGTGTCGACCTAAAAGAGACTAAAATAGATTATTTTATTTAATCTTTATAGTTAAAGATATATTTATTGTTTATATTGTTTTTTTTGAGCTTCATGCTATATCTCACACATAGGCGGGCAGGGTAGGGAAAGGATCCTAGTGTTAAGACAATCGGTTCCACATTTTCTGCCGAATTCTGGAGGCATTGCGTGTTGAGTAGTAGAACTCAACACTAAAAATATATATTTATTTCATAATTATTACAGAAAAAAAAAATTCTCGAATGGGAATCGAACCCACAGCTCGTCGCGGTTACAGTTACACGGTTGTGCCCATGAGCCACAAAGAACCTTATTACTTTATGTAACATTTATAGTTAAATATACATAAATAAAAAAAATACATATATATAATTATTTACATAACACTATATTTATATTGCTTAATTTGGTTTTTCTTCTATTGCTCTAGTGCTATAGATATTAAGTAAGCATATGAATCATTTTCGTTGTAATAGATAAAATGAATGGATTGGAATTTCCAATATTGCTCTAGCACTTTAATGTTTACACTATAATATTTACCTTAATACAAATGTAGCCGTGTACACAGCTGAGTAGGCGTAGGGAACCCATGTTAAGTCACTCTGTTCCCCATTTTCCGCCGAATTCAGGAGGCATTGCATGCTGAATGGCGGAACTTAACGCCGTGCTTCATCTCGACACCAGAGCGAAGAAAATATAAATTTAAGTAAATATTTCATTTCCTTGTGTGGAGACCGAACTTACAACCAGTTACAGTCGCGTTTACTGTCACACACTTGGGCCCCCGCGCCACAACTGGCCTCTAGGTATTTATATGAAAATTATAAAAAGTTAATTTTACCGATATAGAAACATTGAAGAAATTAGTTTAATTGTTATATTTTAATGCTAATTTATTCTATATTCTTCTGTGACCTATAAATTAAATAAACGTGAAAATTGTGACTTATGGGCTATAAGGCTATAAGTGGAACTCAATCCCGTACTTAAATTCGACGGAATATGGGAGGTTATATATATATTAGGTTCCCTCTGCCTACCCTGATATATGCGGGATACAGCGTGAAGCTAAAAAAAATGCTTCTACTTAAAAAAATATCTTGACTTAGCGTAAATAATTTCCATGTGGGGATTGAACTCACGACCATCACGTTAGACGACTCTGTAACATAAAAAGATTTCAAATTTGAATTTTTACGACAAAATTTACTTAACCGTGTTACTGTATTACTTTTTAATAGTAATATCAACTTTAGTGTTTTTGCATTTCCTAATCTTGAAGGACATAAGATACAATTACTTATATATACATTAAACATTAATAGTATTTTAATATAAAGATATAAAATTGTAACATCATAAGTGCAATTTAGTATAAGGTCGAATACTTCTATAATTTCAGAACCTTTTTTGAATGTTGTGACATTACACTACTTTTACACTGAGACCTCCAGATCTTCTCGAAGCATAAAAGTGCACCTATATAATTTTTACTATAAAAAATGATATAAATATTATTTCTTAAAACTACCTAATAAGTTAGTTTTTAAATTTGAACACAATATCTTTCCGGAAATGAATTATGTTCGTTTCTTCACTCTGGTATAAAAAAAATGTAGCCATTCAACATATAATGTTTCGAATTCATACAGAAAGTGATGAAAGGAGTGTCTTGACACTCTAGTTTCTCTCTGCGTATCTTGCTCTACATAAGTCTTATAATAACTTGTATTTGAAGTTCTTATAAGTGTTACTATAAGAATTTTCTTTACAACTCTCTAAGCACATATTAATCGAATTTAAATTTAATCACTGTAGACAACTATATACATATATCCTATGGTACGAGTATATTTTCCTCTGGAAATGGAAAATATGGAAAGATATTTCGCCAGACTGATTGAAATATACTACAGATAATTAATATTTAATAGAAAATTCTCGGTTTTTTTCTGTGACAACATCGGCCCAATTCCCACTAGGGAGAATGTGTTAAACGTTTGCGTGTCCTCTTTTCAAACAAAAGCTACTTTCTCACCGCCAATACCATATCCATTTAAAGCGGACCGAAAATGGAACCCGCGATGATACAATTTATAGCTTGCTCTGAGCACATCACAAATATATGGGAAAAGAAAAGTAAAAAGAAAGATGTTTCCTAATCGCCATACCTATATGTATATATAAAAATATATGATGTTGCTATAATGAAATTAAAAGATAACAAACAAAATAAGCAACTTCTCTTTTTTTTGATTTCGGCGTTTTAAATTATACACTCAAGGCATATGCAAATTTGAATTACTATTTCATTTACATTTATCCGTCGAGCTTTATTTAAATAAATTATTTGACTTTTAATTTATTAATTGTATTAATAATGTTATTATTTATATTAATTATTAATAATAAGTACAGATTGGGACAATAATAAATAATAAACAGCAAGGATAAAAAAATATTATAGGGCCGCGGAGAGTCGAGGACGAATTGCGTCAGCGCACCGCCGAAATCTGCTGTACTACATATATATGGTGGACAAAGTGTACGTACATTAACATTCACATCTCAACAGTCCATACAACCAACATGAAAGCTTTTGTAAGTACCTCTTGTTAATATAATTTGCTCTATTTTTTACGACTCTCTCTCTCTTTCTCTCTAATAAACCTGGATTCTAGAACTTTATATAACAAAACTGGAGTAATTTAATTTAAGCTTAGCCTGAATATAATAATTCTCAATGAAAATAAACCTGCAACCATAATTTAAAATGTCATACAATTTTCAACTGAGCCACTACGATTTTGAGTAATAAATATATAATAATTAAATAAATTATTTATTGGTTTCGGACATCTCGTTAAATATATTAATGATATTGTTGATGAATATCATATCACCATATAGAGAAGATAATTGGCTCAAGGTTGATATTTACGAAATCTCTTTAAAAATTATCAACTTCATTAATAAAGTCAATGAATGAATCCACTTGTATACAGGCTTATTATTAATATTTAAGATAGTTATTATTATGTTCTACTAAACGGTTCACAAAAAGCAAATATGAAATAATTATTTGTTTGTGCTTTCACAGATTATAATCTGCGCCCTTGTGGCTTCCGTTGCCGCTGAGAACGAAAAACGTGAAAAGCGTGGTTTCCTTAGCGGCGGCCACTCTGTTGGACTTGGAGGTTACATCGGATTTGAGGCACATGGATACAGTGGGAGCTATGGTGGTTACGGCGGACATGGCGGATACGGAGGCGGATACGGCGGATACGGAGGCGGATATGGCGGATATGGCTATTCAGCACCTGCTAAAGTCATTTCAGTAAACAAAGTAGTGAATGCTCACAAAATTGTTGAAGTTCCTCAAATTGTGAAAGTGCGCAAAGTTGTTTCTGTGCCACAAGTGGTTTCCGTGAAGAAGATCGTATCTGGGCCTAGCTATGGTGGTGGATATGGATATGGCGGAGGATACGGATACGGCGCTGGATATAGTTCAGACTATGGTTATGGCTTAGGCCATGGCTCGAGCTACGACTTAGGCCATGGTTCAAGCTATGGCTCAGGATACTCTAGTGGTTGGTGGTAAACGAGTGTTTCTAGTCTTTTTAAATTAGTGTGTTCTGGTTTCATATTAGTGAATTTATCTTAAGTCGATTTTAATATGTATGTATTTGTATATAAATGTATAGAAAATGTATATAATGTCAAAATAAATATATGTATGCAGTACATACTTTTTTATTTGTATTACATTAGACTAAATAAACATTATACAAAGAAGATTTGCTTAAGTGGACGTTGTTTTTATGTTTACGTTATGTCCAAGATTGATGAACCACATAAGGTATGATGGGCTATTCATTCAAAGATAATTATGTGACACAAAAACCGCTGAAGAAACAAGTACTAATTTTAGAAACAACAAGGCCAAATAGATATAAAAATAGAAAATAGTGTATTCATTATTTCAAAGTAAAGAAAATTTAAACATAATATTAATACATAAATGTATTAATATTAATATTATACACACAAGTACAACGTTATTACAAGGTTTTTATGACATTAAAAAATTATATGAAAAATTACAGCTTCAATTAATTAAACGAAAGTTTAAAGTATTTATGAAATAAGTAGTTTAAATATTTCATAATGTCTTCGTGAACTATATGGAATAATTAAGTCACCTTGAAGTCAGTAAATGTAAGTTTAAGTTCTACATATTATTATATTTTTAGGGCTCCGTATCCAAAGCGTACAACTCGACCCTAAGATGCGATCTAAGACTTCTCTGTCTTTCTGTCCACCTGTCACCAGGCTGTATCTCATAAACTGTGATAGACCGTTGAAATTTTCAACTAATTTGTATTTTTATATAAATACAAATATACAAATAATAAAAAATAGAATGAAATTAATATTTAACAGGGCTTATGGCCCTGTTAAAGCCCTGTGCCTGTAGCAAACGTGATTTTTCGCTGTTTTTATAGATAACGGTACGGAGCCCTTGACAGCTTTTTTTTTGCTTCACGCTTTCCGCGTCCGTTTCCGCGAGAATTGGAGACTGGGGCGTGTCAGTGGTGGCAAATGTCAACGCGAAGTTTACCTTATAGGGGGGAAATGAAAATAATTATTTTCCCCCAGTGGAATCGAACCTACAACTAAACGTTTACAGTTAGATGCTGTCCTATGTGCCACGATGGCCTTGTATATTACTGTATTTTGACAACATGAATATAAAAAAAATGTAATGTAATTTCACGCTTTATCCCGCATTTAGCAGAACAAAGGGAAAGATTTACTAGTGGCTTAAATATGATAATTAATTAATGGATATGATAAGAGATAAAAAGACAAAAAATAATATAAAAAATAAGTATTTTAATTAAAATAAATATAACAACATAATATACACATTAAAATAATAATAAGGCCAACAAGAAAAAAAGGAAAATAACAATTTGACTCGACAATCAAAATTAAATAGTTCACCACCAGCCATTGGAGTATCCGTTGCCGTACCCGTAGCTAGAACCATATCCGTACCCGGAGTTGTACAGAGAACCATATCCGGCTCCATACCCGTAATCGGAAGCGAGTCCGCCGTAGTAGCTGGGCGACACTACCTTGTTGACTGACACTACTTCCGGTACTGACACTACCTTACGTACGTTCACTATTTGTGGTACGTTGACTACGCGAGCTGAGTTCACTACTTTCTTGACGGAGACAACTTTAGCGGCGGGGGCGGAGTGGATCAGAGCAGGAGAACTTACTAGGGAAGGAGAATGAACTAGGGCGGGAGCAGAGAGTGAGGAGAGCCCAAGCGAGTAGTCTCCAAGTCCTGCGAGGCCGCTGCTGTAGACACCACCGTATGAAAGCGAGTCGAGGGAGTTTAGGCCGTTGACGAAGCTTCTCTTGTCGCGATTCTCGCTGCCGGCTGAGGCGCAAGCTACCATGGCGATGAATACGATCTAAGGAACAAATTTGTGAATTAGTTTTTTTATAAATACATTGTAATATTTTTATTTTTAGATGTTCGCTTTATCCTTAGAGGAATGTCCAGAGAGAAAAGAGCTTCAAACTATTATTTTGTTTTTATATATAATTTTTCAAAATATATTACTTTTGGAAATACTTACATAAGCTCTCATGTTGATCTGTGTATGTTTTTTTAGGTAAATGATACCAGTTCTTAGAATAACATCTAATATATATAGTGTATTTAAAACTATTACACAACAAAAATGGTTGCATTTTTTGATAAACTTTAGATGATGTAATTAGTGCATATATTTTTCATGGCGTAATGACATTTTGAATTATTTTCAGTCGATTAAATAAAATTCAAGTGCAATAATCGATAGCTTAAGATTTTTAAAAAATCTGTAGATATTTATAAATATATTTCAAATTAAAATGAATTTGTGTTTAATGTAGATTCATCTTAACATGTTTTTTTTTCCAATGCATTTCATATAGAATGTTTCAAAAATTGAGCGGGGCGTGGGGAACGGCCTGTTTAAGAAGTAGGTTCCCTCCTTATAACGTGAATATTTAAAAAAATGCGATTTTTTTTAACCTTTCTATTTTTTCTCATTCCTCTATTAATACTTGCCAACATTTCATAATCTATCTACATGCCAAATTTTAACTTTCTATGTCCAGTAGTTTTCTCGCCTACTGTGAAGATTATCATAAATAAGTTAAGTGATAACGCCACCCAATACGAAACACCTCGAGAATTTGGCGGAGAGTGTCGAACTGAAGTGTCTTATTCAGTACGGAATGTCTTAGCACTAGGTTCCTAGGATCCCTCTGCCTATCCTGTTATGAGCGCGATTTAGCCTAAAGCTAAAAAAAAAGTTGTAAATATTGCTATGAGTACGTATTTACTAAAAACACTCCAACATAACAAGATTTGCAAATCAGTACCTACATGCATTTAATTGCTAAATATTATTACATAAAGTGTCATTAAAATAAATAATTTATCAAAATATTGTGCACATTTTTATGTAGATTAATTAATATGTATGATATCATGATTACATAAATAAGTAACAATATTTAATAATATTTTAGATTTTTTTCAGCAGCAGAGAGAACCTAGTGTTAAGACACTCTGTTCGCCACTTTCCACCGAATTTTCGATAAATTGCATGTTGAGTGGCGGAACTCAACCCCGAGCTTTTGCCTTTAGCTAATTACAAGCGCGAGGAAGTGAAAATATTAAATATTAATTTCCTCTAGTGGGAATCGATCCCTGTCGCTTATACAGTCACACGCTTGTGCTTCAGCGCCACGACTGACTTTAACATAGAGTTAAGACACTATGTTCTCCACTTCTGTCCCAATTCGAGGCATCACGTGTTAAATAGCTCTTTATATATATCTTTATATATATTCTTTTAATAGATCTTAATACAAGTACCATAACCGCCACCACCGCGTTCGAAAACATTTATAAAAACATTGGATTCTTTCACCTGAGGAAATATCTAATATTGTCTTGACAAATATGCAAAATGTGGTAAATAGAGTGTATAACTCTATTTACCACATTTTGCCAAGGCAATATAGCAGCATATAGCAGCATATAGCAGCATATAGCAGCATATAGCAGCATATAGCATATAGCAGCATATAGCAGGATAGGCGGAGGCAAGCCTCCGCCCAACCGGCTATATGTTTGACACTGCTATTGAAGATAAGACAAGCTTCATCATCATCATCATCATCAGCCTGTCCTCGTCCACTGCTGGACATAGGCCTCTCCAATGGCACGCCACTGAGTTCGAATTTCAGCTCGTCGCATCCAGCCGTTGCCCGCCACTTTGCGAATATTGTCACCTCATCTAACTGGAGGACGTCCTACATCTTAAAGCTTACTGGTAAAAAACTATAAGAGATGTAAAAAATGAATTATACATTTTTGAGTGAAGCCTCTAAATTAATTTAATAATTAAAACACCTTCGCTTTTCAATATTCTATATGCGTGTGTCATAAGATCGTATTTTATAAATAATAATTTAGCGTAATATTCAAAGACTATCTATCTATCAAAAACTTGCAAGGACGCTATTGCTCCATCCTTGTCAAATTAGTATATATAACACGAACGACGCAGAGACAAGTATCATTTATTCAAAATCAAAACTACAACATGAAAGTATTTGTAAGTGTTTTTCAAATTTAATCTAAAAATGTGTAATTTTATTAACATCAATTTAATTTTAATAACACAAAAAAATAAATAATGAAGATGATATCGATAATTGCAATATATATAAAAATAATTATAAATTTTCTCCTTTAGATCGTACTCTTCACGGTGGTGGTCTGCGCCTCAGCTGGCAGTGAGAAACGTGACAAAAGGGGCTTCCTAAGCGGCCTGCACTCTGTTGACTCGCTATCATATGGTGGTGCTTACAGCAACGGACTTGCGGGACTTGGGGACTACTCGCTGGGACTGTCTGCACTCTCTGCCCCCGCTGCCCCCGCCCTGATTCACTCTGCACCCGCCTTAGTAAGCTCTCCCTCCCTGTTGAGCTCCCCCTCCCTATTGAGCTCCCCTTCCCTATTAAGCTCCCCCTCCATATTAAGTTCCTCTGCCCTAGTGCATTCTCCAGCCCTAGTGAGTGCCCCAGCCCTAGCGAGTTCCGCCTCCCTAGTGAGCTCCCCTGCCCTAGTTAGTTCTTCCGCCCTTCTGAGCGCTCCCGCTCTAGCCCACTCCGCCCCTGCCGCTAAAGTTGTCTCCGTCAAGAAGGTAGTGAACTCGGCTCGCGTGGTTGACGTCCCACAAGTAGTGAATGTACGTAAGGTAGTGTCAGTACCGGAAGTAGTGTCCGTCAATAAGGTAGTGTCGCCCAGCTACTATGGAGGACTCTCCTCTGACTACGGGTATGGAGCCGGATATGGCTCTCTGTACAGCGCCGGGTACGGCTCTAGCTACGGATACGGAAACGGATACTCTAACGGCTGGTGGTGAACTTTAAAAAATATCTAGTCCTGTTGTTTTGTTTTGTTTATTTTCATTCTATTAAGTATTTTATAATTTATTGTTAATAAAATGTTTATTTTTAAATTTGGTTTTATTTTTTTACTCTTTCAGCAAATGTAATAGATATAAAACTTGTTTACTGTAAGTTTGTAAATTGCCGTTGAAAATGACGTCTCAATCAATCAATTTTAAATGTTTACATAAAAAGTATTATATATACTTAGAAAATTTCTAAATAATGTGTCCACTTTTTTAAAAATCAATCTTAAAAGTAAATTAGTTATATATTAGAATTTAAAAAATAAAAACATGTAAAAAAACTTAAAACATATTTCTATAAAGATTAATATATATGTAGATGTAGAAGAACGTATTAATGAAAATGCAATAGGACCCGCAAACCCATCACAAAATTAAAATCACATAACCGACCTTCATTCATATTATATAATATTTACTTAATACAAATTGATATTGAAAGATTTTTCTCCTGACAATGAAAGTAAAAGACAATCCTTAGCTTTCTTCTTCTTTTTCTTTCTTATTTCTTCATTTATCTGTCGCATATTAATGCTTAATAGAGTAGACAAAAAAAAGTATAAAAATCTAAATAATTTAAAATATGCTTACTAGGTTTGCTAACATTTTCACAATACTTATATGAATCAACATTTAAAATATATAACTCGGGTCTTTAATCGTACCGGCTGCGCCTAGCTTACTAGCTTAATTGCCAATAGATTATACTCTTAGATATAGCTCACTCTACTTTCTCTAAGCAGTAGTACGTCTTTAGTAAATATTGTACAATAACTATATGTAATAGAATTGTAGATTGTTTAGAAATGTATGTTTATATATTTTGCCAGTTTTATAATCTTATGTTACCTAAGATGATATGAAAGTGGTTTTAATACAGTATTTTTTTGCTTCATGCTATATCCCGCGCACAGCTGCGTAGGCAGGTGGAACCTGATATTAAGATACTTTGTTTCCCATTTTCCACCGAATTCTGGAGGCATCGCTTGCCGAGAACTTGAGAAGCACGAAGAACACTTAAATTCAAATTTCAAATTAGAAAATAATTAATCATGTAATTCAAGCGGGAGAAGCCGCGAGCGGGTAGCTAGTACCTTATAAATAATAAAAGGACGCAGAGGCACAAGTTTGTGACTGTATATACGCAAATTTGTAGGTCCGATTCCCACTCGAAAAAACGAAAAATTTAATATCTTCATCTTTTTGCTCTGGTGTCTAGGTAAAGCGCGCCGTTGAATTCCACCACTCAGCACGTAATGCCTCCACAATACGGCAGGAAGTGGGGAACGGAATATCTCACCACTAGGTTCTCTGTACCTATCCTGCTATCTGCAAATACAGTGTAAAACTAATAAGAAAATAAAATTATTTACATGGTAATATCGTGTTAACTCAACTGACTGGCTAATATGTTTTTATTTGGTCTTCTAACACTAGAACAACTATCTCTGCTTCTCATACTAAAATAGTGCTATTATATTTTTAACATTGTAGAGATGTTTTTACATGGGGATCATTGTAAAAGGAGGCCGAAAAAAAATTATTTATATAATTTCTTTGATTAATATATTTGTACTTGCATCGCTTCTCACTTTATTAAGAATTGAACCTGAGACTCTTTGGTATAAATACATTATCTATCTCTATCACAACTGAAGGCAGGTTTGAAGAACGATGAGGATCTATCATCAATTATATATTACAAACATAAGATAACAATTAAATATAGTAATAGTGCCTTCTATGACTCACTGTATCTGTAGCAACATTTGTACGTACGAGTGATTTATATTAAGTAATATTAAAATTGTAGAGCGAGCAAAATTGTGAAAAGGCATATTTTTTTGTTGATTTTAAGTGAATGTCTTTATTGACTATGTACGCACGAGAGTTTTTTACGCCGTATCCTCTGTATGTCATAGCAGGGTTGGTAAATGGAACCTGGAAATCTAGTGTTATGACACTATGTATCAATTAAAACACTTCCGTTCCCTTGCTTTCCGAAGAAACAGTTGCTGGTTTAAAACCCAGTAATAAATAAGTGATTCATACTGGTTCCAATCGGGAAACATTTGTATATATCAATAATGATATATATACGTAGTGACTTATCTCTCATTTCTACCTATTAAATCGAAGAAAATGTTTTTAAATAAATATTTTACTAATATAAATATGTAAATATACATAAATTATCTACAGCTTATCTTGATCTTTAAACTGCGATCAATGAAAATGAGCAAATAATATGAGTTTATATCAAAAGATGCATAAAAAACGTCCGCCTTAACCTAATAACAGATATTATATACAATAATTGGATCTAAAATCAATAAACATTATAATGTTCATTGCCATTATGAGGCCAGGATGATAATTTACGAGAGGAGCGCGGAAGACCTGCGAGGACGGGGTTACGCCACAACTAGATACACTAACTATATAACACGCGGGGTGCACTGCAAACATCATTCAGTTCACCGTCTCTTCAGATTAACCGACACTTATCTTCCAATATGAAAGCTTTCGTGAGTATTGGCCTATTTTAATTATAATTAGCTTTACGCAATTGCCACTTTGTGCGTGGTGGGCAATTAAAGTACGTTCTTCGGGAGATTGTTCAAATCCTTTTGAATTTTGGAACCTAATACCTATCAGGAGTTTAACTCAGAGAACTTATCAATGTTTTACAGTCAGATATGTTACTACTGCACTATAGCAGCATGTTTTTCTGTTAGAATTTTAAAACTGCTTATAATATTGTAAAAGTACAAAGCAATCAATACAATTCAATTTTTTCACGTATGGTTTAAATTATTTGCAGTTTAAAGTATTTTATTAATATATTTAAGATTCAAAATAATTATGAAATTCTATAATTTTATATTATCGATAACTTTTGTTTTTAAGTTTATGTTAATACAATCTATAGGGGTCCAGATTCCCTCTGGCTAACCTGCTCTGTGCAGAATACAATGTGAAGCTCAAACAATTAAAAAATAATTTAAAAAGTGTGGTATTTTTTTATAGTATAGTACAATAAAACAGACAGACATTACAATATATATTTTTAGTGTAGTGCTTAAATATTTTTGTTTCATAGATAGATAATACGAGTATGAGTTTTTATAAGAAGTTTTATATTTACATACTCGTATAAATATAATAAGAAAAGAAATATACTATACTATACTAAATATACAGTTTTAGCTTGAAATTCGTTTTAAAAATGGAAATAATCAATATCTCTAGTACTTTTAAATATTAGATATTATCAAAGTATATGAAGATTATTTATTGTATTTACTATATCAACATGAATTAAATATAAAATAGCAAATATCTACTCTGAACAAATTGCTAAATAATTTTCCTTTTTAACAGATCGTTTACTGTGCTCTAGTAGCATGCGTTGCTGCTGGAAGCGAGAAACGGGAGAAACGTGGCTTTCTAAGCGGCGCCCACTCCCTAGGAGGACTTAGTAGTGGATACAGTGGCGGATACAGTGGTGGACATGGTGGCGGATACAGCAGTGGTCTTGGTGGATATGGAGGATATTCCGGATCTTCAGCCAAAATCGTATCCGTTAACAAAGTCGTTAACGTCCCGCGTGTCATCGATGTGCCCCAAGTTGTGAGTGTACGCAAAGTAGTGTCCGTGCCCCAAGTGGTCACAGTGAATAAGTTAGTATCTGCCCCAAGTTACAGTGGAATCAGTTCCGGATCTGGTTATGGTGGCTACAGCGGTGGCGGTCATGGCTCCAGCTACTCCAGCGGTTGGTGGTGAATGTGATGTCTAATTTATTTTGCACACTGTGATTATATTTTAATTGTCATGTCTTCATTTCGTTTCATCTTAAAATTGTTTATTTAATGCTGAGATAAATATATTTTATATTTTTTTAAATACATTTTTTTTATTTTTGTTCCTATAGATTTTATGAGAAAACTTTTGCTTTAAAATATTTAAGAAGTATGAAAACATATTATGCTTTTTATAATAAAATAAACTGAACGAAAGAGAAATTACGTTTGACGACGCGTTGATGTCTTTTGTACTGCAGGCGTTTCGGTATAACATGTTACTATTTCGTGAACTATTAAAAGGTTTGATATAATGCACAATGACATATAAGTTACTATATTAATAAGCACATAACGAACCTGTTATTATTCATGTATAAAATCTTTAAATAAATTTTTAAAAATATTTGATATTTCATACTCAGGAGAATGAAATATCAAATATTTTCATTTTCTTGTTCTGGTAACGAGGCGTACACGACTCAACACGCAATGCTTGCTAAATCAAATCAAACCTGGGGAATTGAAGCGTCTTGATGGTAGAACGGAGTGTCTCAATACTAAATTCCCAGGTTCCCAACCTCTGTCTCTGCCCATCCTATGAGGCTGGCATACAGCATGAACCTAAAAAAACACTTCGTTTTTATTAGTTTTTACCCCACATATTCTTTTAATTAAAATGTTAGGCCATCGTGGCGCAGTGGGACAGCGAGCGCTAAGATTATGTAAGTTTGAACCACACTTGTATATATTAATTATTTCCATTTCCCCACTATAATGGAATTCGATTTCGCACTTAGATAAAATGTGGAGTTAAGTTCCGCCATTTAACGGGCCATTGAACTTTAGGATCTCTCTACCTACTGCTATATGCGCCGCAATTTGAAGCTAAAACAGTCAATAATAGATACTTTCTGATGATTTATATATAGTACTAGCGGCCCGCCCGCGGCTTCGCCTGCGTGAACTACTTTATTATTAATTTCTCCATGAGTACCTACGTCCTATAAGTGATGTCCATGCAAAATTTGAGACTCCTAGCATTTGTAGTAACGAAGTTTCATACAAACTTTCAATCCCAAAATCAATCCCTTAGAAGTTGAAAATTACAAATTCCCGTCTTAGCGAGCATCTACGTCCTATAAGTAACTCCTATGCAAAATTTCAGATTCCTAGCATATGTAGTTTCTGAGATTTCGTGATGAGTGAGTGACCTTTCGATTTTATATATATAGAAGATAAAATTAAACTTAAAACCCTATTAAAATGTACCTAATGATATACTGTTAGTATATTTCTATAGTACAGTAGCACTAGTAAGGTGGTACCACCTCAAATTAACTATAGGCAAACGTTGCGCCACCACCGCTCGCTATAGGTGAACTATTTAGTACCTTGACGTCCACACGCAATGATCACCAAGGCTGAGAAATTATTTAGTAAATAACATCAAAACAACAATTATATGTTACTTTAATATGGCTTACTAATTTAGCAAGCGATAGTTGCAGGTTCAAAATACATTCATATATTTTGATCCTAATTTACTTGAGCGCTTCGTGGCACAGTGGCACAGTCTCTCATTGTAAACGCGACGGTTGTGGATTCGATTCCCACTCAGGAAAATGAATTACTTTCATTTTAAGTAGTTAAAGTTGTCTACTAGAAATCCTTCCGGAATCCTTCCGGAAATTAGGCGGGCGTAGGGATCAGAGTATCGTACGGACTAGGTTCCCTCTACTTACCGTAGGTACTATATACGCAGCATTAATCTACTTTTTTTATCAAAATATGTATATTAAGTTTGTAATTTAAGGTGTTTTACTATAATTTCCTCTTCAACCTATAGTGTAATACAGTGACTGGAATAAACACAGTTTGTGCAACCGGACGTTAATGATTGATCGCCCTAATTGCTACTTCATTATAATCTAAATGTTATGTTATTATAAAAAGTGCGTATTTTTATATTTAATATTAGAGACTTTTATTGTATAGTATTTTTTCTTTTATTTTATGGTGAGGAGAGGATAGAGAGTTAAAAATCATATATAAAAAAAACGTTTAAAGCATGATAAAAATTATAAGTATAAGTATAAAATTATAAGTGTTTTAGCTTTCACGCTATTTCCTGCATATAACAGTAGGCAGAAGGACCTAGTGTTTATATACTCCGCTCTCCGCTTTCAACTCGAATTTGAGAAACTGCACTTTGAGTTGCAAAACTTAACGTCGCATTTGTCTACGAAGACGAGGAAATTTATATAAACGAAAAATTATTAAATCTTTCAAAAGATTAAAAAATGGACTAATAATCTTCTCGTTTATGGACAAAAGTTATTTCAGTGCACCAAGATGTCTTGTAATTTTTATTAATTATATTATTATCACATAAAAACATACTTTTCCTAGCAGCGTCATAATGACGTCGAAATGTAAAACAAATAATATAGTACTATATAATTAAATTATTTCAGTTAATTAAACAATACTATCGTTATTTTAAATATGAAGAAAAATCTCATTTTAATTTCATATCTAAAACAAAATCTATAATCCTTACAGAGGTGAGAAACAGTGTCAAGTGTATTCCGCGTTTGCTTTAATTCCATTGCAATATAGCGAGTGATGAAATTGGTACAAAAACTGCTTGTTAAATAAGATTTGTGCGTGACATCCTGCCAGATTAAAATCGCGTTTTTTTTTAATTTTTATGAGATAGTTGCATTTAAAATATAACTATAATTATTACAACTTTAAGACCTTTGTGGCGCAGTGGCAGAAGCGCGTGATTGTAAATGCGTTGGTTGTGGGTTCGATCCCCATTTGGGGAATTAATGAATGAATATTTCCATTTCTTCGCACTGGTAGTAAGCAACGCAATGTCTTCAGAATTCGGCAAAAAAGGAGGGCTCGTAGCTCGTAGTCTCTCGAAATAGAGAAATAATAAAATTCTTATATTCTAATTTATTAATAATAAACAGGTTTAAAAATATATATCATAATTTTTATAAATAACATTTTAAATATATAACAACATTATGAACATAAACCAATTTGTATTCGTATAGTGGCCTCGATATGAGACGATCAGTCTGGCCTGAGGCATCTATGATATAAACATAACGAATTTATTAATATATTTTATTTGCAATGTAATAAATATAGAATGTATATTTATTTTGTCGATCCCCACTCGAGGAAATGAAATATTTATTTACATTTATATTTTCATTTGTTCGCTTTGGTGTCGGGGTAAAGAGAGAGATCGGCCACTCAACACGCAATGCCTCCAGAATTCAACAAGTATATCAGTTCAAGATATCACCAGTCTATTGCACCACTACGGACACAAATGCGAGATATAAAAACCCCATAAAACTGCTTATTTCTATGTTAACTCCATGCAAGTAAGCTACTACTAAGCTACATAATAGGATTGCTTAGATTTCTAAGCGCGTCTCTTTGATAGTTAACAGTTGCCACATCCACGTACATGATGATACAGATTAATTCCTTCGTTGTGTCAAATGTTGGTAATCTCGACAAGGACAAGGTGTTTTAGAACTTTCTTATATATTTAGAATTACGAATATACAAGATCCATTTTTAGGGTTCCGTATTTTTTGGGAAAAAAGAAATCCTTATAAGATCATTTTGTTATCCGTCCGTGTCTATCAAGATCCTTTATCTCAGGGATGCTTGGAGATATCGAGTTGAAATTCAAACCATATACTCAGTTTTACGACCCCTTAATTTCCTGAAAAAATTGTATTTCTCCATGTACTTAAAAAACGATAAGGCC
>JAKRZM010001055.1:0-20313 GCA_036379175.1 Heliconius cydno galanthus | reverse complement strand
CAAAACAAAAACAAAGTAAATCGAACCAGTAGATCCAGAGATCCTAGCTTTCAAACAAACAAACAAACAAACTCTTCCGCTTTATTATATTAGTATAGATAGATACTTATTGATTATGTTAATAGAGAATCATGTTAATCTTTGATTGAGGGTTCCATAATTAACCAATAACATATAGACGAAACCAATGTATATTTAGAAAATTGAAAATTAGAATGCAGTAGTTACGTTAGGCTAGGTGGTGGCACTAAGAGAGGATACTTTGGAAGCGGCAAAATTCGACGGGAATGGAAAACTGGAATTTTCTAGTTTACATTATCTAAGGAACTCCAAGTCCGAAATAAGTACTATTTATATAAATGCTGATTACTTTTCAAATGTAAATAGATTTCATATTAATTATTTTAACATTAATATCACTCGATCTGTTGAATCTGTTAAATCTACCTAAAATTAAAATATTATATTAATAATTTGTATCAAACAATTAATTTTCTTATGACCAAATCAGACCATTCGCCTTGATAGTACCAGGAGCAAAACAATTCACTTAAAACACCGTTGCTTCAATCTAAAACAGAAACAAACCCCAATATTCCCAAACAATTCTAAGAAACAAACAAAGAAAAAACAAAAACATAAAAATGTATCGAATGCAAATATTTTTCATTTCCATTTATGAGGTATCTTTGCCTTTTAATGGAAATGGTACAACGAGGTTATCCAATTAAATACTGATAGCAAAACCCTATTCATCAATTCGATAGCTTACCAGATGAAAGTCAGATGTTCGGAAAGATTTATATGAATTCTATACACAGATTGTGTTTTTACAAAGGATTTTCGATGTCTTAGCGTAGATGGGTAATTTTATTATACGAGTATTCGTGGGACGTGTAAGTAAAAGTTATTATTCTAAGAAAGGATTAATTAATTATTTTATTCGTTACATTGTATTCCGCTAATAACAGGATAGACAGAGGGAACCTAATCTATTGAGATATAGTAATTGTCTTGTTACCATAAGAGAAAAATAATAATAATTCCACGAGTGGGAATCGAACCCACATCGATCGAATCCTTGTCCTCTCAGAAGGATTAAAAATCAATATGTGATGCTATTATTTTACAAATTAGTTTTTCTATTCGTAATATTTTTTTCTTTTATTATCTTTTTTGTACCTTTTATTAGATATTTTCTTTTATTTTCTTCATGTGTAACTCATTCTCTTAATCTCTTTAGTTACTAAGTAAAACCAAATTTTAATAGAAATAATATGTTTAAATCTCCAAAACGATCTGTGAAGCCTTTCTAAATATTAAATATTCATCGTATTTTATCAAAATTTTCATTCAATGAAATGATATTTCTAAAAGAAAATTGAATGTTAAATAGATAGCCTTGGTTTCAATTTGAATATACATTGTTCCATTTGAATTTTCTTTAAACGTAAATAAAGACATTGAGATTTATTACAATATCGTTTTTGTTAAGTGGTTATTTAAGAGAGAAGTAGTCGGCCGCAACCTGTGGCGTTTAGAATCCTACGTTTATGTCACTGCGGTACGAGAGAGAGAGAGAGAGAGAGAGAGAACAGACCAGAACAGAACCCGCAACCACCTCCACCTACATACAATGAGACTGGTCTATCTATAGCTCAGCAGGAGGAGTGTAGGCTTTTCACTAATTATATCTGTGTCATATAGTTGATACTGCGTTATCTTATCGTCTGTACAGTTATGCCGGTGTGGCGTATAGATACAAACTAAAATTATTGATAAATTCTTATATCAAAAACTGTTTTTATATACACATTTCTCTTATGGAGACAAGTTAACAGAGCCTGAAACAGTTCAAATAGAGAAAAAAATATGATAAAAATAAAAAAATTAAATCAGCTTCACACTGTATCCCGCACACGGCAGGGTAGGCAGAGGGAACCTAGTGTTAAAAAACTCAGTTCCCCACTTTCTGCTAAATTCTGGAGGCAGTGCGTGTTGAGTGGCAGAACTCAACGCCGCGCTTTGCCTCGATACCAGAGCGAAGAAATGGAATGTGATAAACATGTAGGTACTTAATTGTAGTTTTTCATTATTTGATCTTTTGTCTATTTATATAAGCTAATATATCTAAATGAAAACTATCTTTACATTTCTGTAGTATCTATAATATAATCTATATATATAAAATCGAAAGGTCACTCACTCATCACGAAATCTCAGAAACTACATGTGCTAGGAATCTCAAATTTGGCATAGGAGTTACTTATAGGACGTAGATGCTCACTAAGACGGGAATTTGTAATATTCGATTTCTAAGGGGTTGTTTTTGGGGTCGAAAGTTTGTATGAAACTTCGTTACTACAAATGCTAGGAGTCTCAAATTTTGCATAGACATCACTAAGACGTAGTCATGGAGACAGAAATTAATATTAACATAGTTCACAAATATTTTTATGTATTTATATAGGAAGCGTATTAGGATAGTATATAGTTCATTACCTTCTTTTATGACACAAACAATATTCACACTCGTAAAACAAAGCAAACATTTACAAAATTCTAATCAATGCTATCCATCATTCCACTGAGCTCATATCCCATGATTACACTAATAATAGTAAAATATGATTTCAAGCATTCATATTATATTTGGATATAAACGAGACAGTATTGGGTTCGATTCCCACTCAGGGGAATGAATTATTAATATTTTCATTTCTTCGTTGCGGTAACAAAGTGCGGAGATTAGTTCACGTACTCAACTTACAATGCCTCCAATATTTGACGGAAAGTGAGGAAAGGAGTGACTTAACACTAGATTGCCTCTACCTCTCCTACTAGGTATATACAAATTTAGTAAGAGACACTGATCACTTTTCATCAAATTTCTGAGACATTCAACATGGACTGGTGCAACTGAAATCCGCAATTTGTCTTTTATAAAAAATGTCATATATATAATAGAAGAATATAAAAAGAGTAGACACGTGATAGCTATAAAAATAACTATTTTATAATCTAATCCCAGAATATATTTTTTTTATAATTTTGTAACTATTTATAGACATTTCTCATCTTGAACTTAAGCATTCTATAGCGTTGACATTTGTAGNATTCATATTATATTTGGATATAAACGAGACAGTATTGGGTTCGATTCCCACTCAGGGGAATGAATTAATAATATTTTCATTTCTTCGCTGTAGTAACAAGACGAAGTGCAAAGTTTCTCAACTTACAATGCCTCCAATATTTGGCGGAAAGTGGAGAATGGAGTGACTTAACTCTAGATTCCCTTTGCCTCTCCTACTAGGTATATACAAATTTAGTAAGAATACGAAACACCGATCACTTTCCATCAAATTTCTGAGACATTCAACATGGACTGGCGCAACTGAAATCCGCAATTTGTCTTTTATAAAATATGTCATATATATTATAGAAGAATATAAAAAGAGTAAACACGTGATAGCTATAAAAATAACTATTTTATAATCTAATCCCAGAATATATATTTTTTATAATTTTGTAACTATATATAGACATTTCTCATCTTGAACTTAAGCATTCTATAGCGTTGACATTTGTAGATAAAATCAATATAGCAACGATGAAGGCGTGAACAGCGTGCGTACATTCTAGGAATATTTTCAATACTACGAATATTATTATAATAATAGCTAAGGTATTTGAGGCTATTGTGGCGCAAGGGCTCAAGCGTGCCACTGTAATCGTTATGGTTGCGGGTTCGATTCCCACTTGGTAGAATGAAATATACAACATTTTCGTTTTCTCGCTCTGGTAATGAGGCAAGGCGTAACGTTGAGTTCTGCCACTCAACATGTAATGCCTCGAGAATTGCCACTTTTTTCTCGACACCAGAGCGAAGAAATGAAAATATAACTAAATATTTTATTTTCTCGAAAGGACATCGAACCCACCCATCGCTTGTCACCACTGCGTCAATTATACATGTACATACATAGAGCTATCATTTAAATTAATAATTGAAACAATTCCAATAAACGTTAAATTACTTGTATATGAACTCGTAATAGATATTTATTAAATTTCTAGGAGAACGCCCCCATTTCCTTCTAACATTAAGGAGTAAGAGTGAAGTGAGAAGGAAGCAGTGTCTTAATTATAATATATCACGTCACATATTTGATATTATAAGTTAACTTCGTATGTGTGAAATATATAACGTAGAAATATATGACGTAGGTAAATATATAACGTAGGGTCTAGTAAAAAAATCGTGAATTATACTTATCGTAGTGGTAAATACAGCGTTCATTACAGCGTTCTACGCCGCGTAGGCCACGCTATACGATGCCTGTCAATCGTAATGAAAGAGAACGGAGAGTAACGGATTTTTATGTTATATACCTAGATAAATGTACATCGTGAATGTATAGTTTAGAAGCCGAAGTGGCGCAGCATATAAGCGTGAGACTGTAATGGGTTTAAATTTTCATTTTTTCCATCTGGTAAAGCGTATTGTAGAGCTCTGCCAAAGCAAAAAAGCGAAAGCGGGAAGTGAGAGTGCTTTAATGGGAACGTAGTGTCTTTACATTTGGTCCCAAGATTCTCTCTGCCTACTCTACTTTGTGTAGGATACGTGAAGCGCTCAAAAAATATACCTACCTCCTGCGACTTCGCTTGTATTTGGTGACGAGGTGGTTAAAATGTGATCATCATCACACAGTCCCCACTGTGTGATGATTACTTTCAAATAACAAAGACATCATCAAAATCGGTCTAGTCAAAAGTTTTGACGTAACAAACAAAAATTAATACAGTCGAATTGGGAACCTCATCCTTTTACAGAAGTCGGCTAAAAATAAAATCTAAGTTTAACAACAAATAAATTCCTTCAAGTTTAGTCAAGTTACTTGAAATTGCTTACGTAATATGGCTTAATAGGAGCAGCGCAGGTTATTACAACCTTGTTACAGTTAATTATTGTTTGCCTATTAGTTTACACTGTCAGTGCCAGTGTTGGTGAAATTTCAATCTTATATTATTATAATTTGAGGCCAGGCGTGGCGCAGGGGCCCAAGTGTAACTGTAGACGTTACTGGTAGTGGGTTCGATCCTTGTTCGAGGAAATATTTTCATTTCTCGAATTTCATTTCGCTCTGGTGTCGAGGCAAAGCGTGTTGTTAAATTCCGCCACTCAACACGCAATGCCTCCAAAAATCTGCAAAAAAAGGGGAACTGGGGGGATTATTTTAACACCATTTTTCCTCTACCTACCTAACTGTGTACGGGACACAGCGTGAAGCTGATTTATTTATAATTATTTTGTTTTAAAATATATATGAGAACGGATTTTTAAGATTCTCCCTGCGTGCGGAATACAACGCCGCGTTTTATCTTGTTGCTGTGGCAAGGAAATGACAATATTCATTCTCCGAGTGGGAATCAAACTCAAAACCTTCAGATGCTGTCGGATTTGGACTATAACGATTGTTAATAAAATGTATCACAAAATACAATATTTATTAACCATGGTGAACCCTTATTTACTAAGTTAGTCAAACATCACGAAGCATGTAACATTTTATATTAGTCACGGCTGAAGAAAGCCAACTAAAGGGTTAAGCCTATTCCCAGCACGTCTCAAACGTAAAGGTTTGTTAGCGGTTCGACAGACTGGGCTTACGTTATTTAGAACGTAGAGGTAGGTAGAAGAAGGTAGGCAATGTTTGAGGTATAGTTCTATTTAGAGAGAAGTGAAACGTTATTTATTATGTCTAGCATTACATAGTTATTTGTTTAATGACTAAATATCTTAAAAATATATTATTATATTATTATTCTTTACAAAAATAAATGGCCGGCGTGGTAGAGGCATAAGCATGTGACTGTAGAGCGATAATTGTGCTTTCGATTCCCATTCATTGCAATGAAATATTTATCATTTTCATTTTCCTCGTTTTGGTAATGAACCAGAACGAGGAAAATAAAAATGGTAGTCAATGCCTCAAGAATTCTACGGAAGGTGGGAAACAGATGTGTCGTATTGGAGAATGTAGTCTTCATTCCAGCCAGCTCAAGCAAATTAAATATATTCTTAATCATGAATAAATGTATAAATAATTCACAAATATCAACAAAAATATAAAAAAAAGAAAATTAATCAGCAAAAATTAGTTATACCACTTTAGTTTAAAATCGGAAATAGAAATTATAGAAATGACCAATTCAAATGGAGTTAGTTCTTAATACTTCGCTAAGCCAATATCCACTTCTAATTACTTTAGGGTTTAACGGATATTCCTGATAGAAGTTCACTAGTCATGGTATTAGTAAAATTACTGTATTTTATAGTAAAATGCATTAAAGTTAGAGAAAAAATATTAGTGAATAACAAATATGGTAGCGTTTTCTTTCTTCTTTCTTTAAATATATTTTTTCTTAAAACAAATTAAAATCGTTATATGTAACCATTATCTGAGACATACAAAAATGTGTCTACATATACAATTTAAAATTAAAAAAGAAATTTTAAAACTGACCAAAGATTGGCTTTATTCCAATTCCTCGTACATAAACTCTGAGACATAGCTGCGGTCAGCTCACTAAGTACTTTCTCAATTTACAGCAAATAGCATTAAGCTCTTATATTACATATATATACGTTTAAAAATTTTAAATGAGCTATACAAAATTAATATGAAATTAACTAATCTGTAGTCGTCTTACGGCGGATAATGGGGAACGGAGTGTCTAAACACTAGGTTCCCTTTGCCTACTCTCTTGTACGCGAGATACAGCGTGAAGCTAAATCTGTAGTAGATATAGTAAAATAGTAAAGAAAACCTGCCTGCCTGTATATTACATTTTTTTAAGGAGAAATCGATTTGGAGTAATGAAATAATAGCAAGAGAACATCCTCTGTATTTTATAGAGTAGACAATTCGTCCTATAGAGAATTATAATATTAGTATACATCCACTATCAATGGAAATAAACTCTAGAATCTTAAACTGTATTAATCGCGTATATTTAGAATTATACATTTTGGGAAACCTGACGTGTCAAAAATTTTAAGGTATTCCATGGTAATGGTACAGTCTAGAGGATTAAAGTAATTTCGTTAAACATACTCGTGTTTAAAAAACGTGAAAATCATATCTTATTCTCCTTTGACTAATGAGACCAAAATTGTTGGAACAAAGTTGAACGAAAGTTAGAACCACCGTCCAACAAATGCACCAAAAAAATTTTATACAGGTCGAAGGAAAATATGCCTTGGATATTTCACACCGCACATCCGGAAGTGAATCTAACCGCCTTTCACGACGCCTGTGACGTCATAACCACATGTCTGTTTCACTTGTATGGGCGGCTATAGGCTTTTGCAATAGGAATTTTTAGTTGAGAACTGAGATTTTGAAGAGTTTTAATGGTTTATCGGCTGACAAGTTGTCAGTCTGTGGCTTGGTAGTGATAGTAGGTATATTGATTTGAGAAATATGGCTAAGCGATATTTGATTATTTTATCTAATTATTATAGATACGTAGTCATTACATGTTATTTACTTTTTCTTAGTTAAAAGCTATATAATAAAATAAATTAATATATTAAATTAGTTCTACTACTTAAACTAAGCTTAAAACTAGACATAATTATCCCTAGATATGTAATATATTTCAAAATATTTAAATTCAACTACGAATAAGTAAAATCTTGGATTTTCTATCGATTTACCAAATATATCAATAACCTCTTGGAGGCACTAATCTCCGAACCTTCTTTTATTTTTAATCAGAAATTCCCAATGAATTCAAAAATCAGAACAAAAAATCTCGTTTAACTGACAACATCAGCTAGGGGCTACCCAAATTAATTACACACTGACCAAATTCTATTTGGAATAATTTACATAGTAAGTCGATACCACAGTCGCTAATGGTTTCCCAATATACATCTATTTAATATGAAATTTCTGTTATCGACCTAATGAACATTGCAGCTCTGTAGGAAAAAGGGTTCGTATAGATTTGTATTTTGCAGGTCATATATGAAATTATGGTAGTAGTACAAATGAGATAATAAAAAAAATTGTAGTTGTTTTTCATCAATGAAATATCTCTAAAAATTTGAAAAAGTATTGTCATTGTCTATATTTATACGACGTAAACGATTGTTGTAATTGGGTACATTATGATTTTGAGTTCGTAAATTTATAGTAAAGTGGGGAGCGGAGTTTCTTAGCACTAGTCTCTCTCTGCCTACCCTGCAACATCCGAGATACAGCATAAAGCTTAAAAAAACATAATATTTCGTAAAAGTATTATTATTATGCAAAAAGAAGCAAAATCTATGATCGCAAGATCATGTACCTACGAGAAGCCGCGCGGGCAGAACAAAAGATTTTAAAGGAATCGATTTCAAAGAAATTGGAATTAATTTCACATCTATGTTCATGATGCCGCCGTGACCCAATTCTGATGTGCCTGATAGTGCCTGACACACTATAGATATGAATACGAATCGCAATCATACATTATATTAAAATATATTATACTAGGCACTCAACGATACACGAAAGATACTCCGTTGTTCATTTTCCACCGACTTCAGCAGACATCTGGAGGCGGAACTAAACGCCGCGCTTTACCTTGACACCAGAGTGAAGAAATGAAAATATTTAATATTTCATTTCCTTGAATGGGAACCGAATCCACAACCTCTCGCGTTTACAGTCACAGTTTGTGCCCATGCGTCCACTTTTTGTCCACGAATCCACAAATTTCATAAGATGCGTGAAATGTCTGTCTTCATTACGAGGCTATCTGTATTAGATATAATGCGTACTGAACTTTCTAAACTTTTGTAACAAAACTTGTTAATCCGTGCTTAAAAGTTTCAAAGGGGAAGCTCTCCAAAGTACACAGTATATGGGTTAATCCACGTCACCTCGGCATTGCCTCCAAGGGTAACAAAAGGAATTATTTATTATAAATTGTATCATTATTTTCATAGGTTTTACGCAAATGAATATATTTTTTTCAAAATGCTGCATTTATTTTTATTTTTCCTGTTTCTAATTAGTGGATAAACTAAATTAAAATTCAAATTAAGCGCAAATTAGTCAAGTTGCTACATTAGTCGTAGCAGATTCGTGTCTGTACTTAAAAGATATATAAAAAAACAAATTATTTGGGAAACATTGAATTTTGAAAATTTTTCAATTCTGAAAATTTTTGTCTGTTTGTCTTGTACGTTAGTTAAATTTCAGAAACAACAATCTCAGAAATGGCTGAATCGATTTGAATGTAGTTTTTTCTATTGGATGCAAGCTTCACATGATAAAGAGTTGCATGCGACAAAAAAAATGGCTATCAATGTACCTATGGATATTATCTGGTCTTGTATTGATAATGGTATTAGATTACGAAAGTAATTGAGATGAGAACATAATAGTGATGTACAAGCGGGCGAAGCCACGCGGGTACCACTAGTATTAAATAAACTCAGCAATCCACATACTTGCATAACACAATTTCTAATAACGCTAGATCGCTAACAAGAAAACGTAGCACAATTCAACCTAGTTGTAAAGTTGTAGTTGAAAGTTGATAATGCTTAGTTAGCTCTTGTTATGTTTCCGTATCGCGTTCTATTCACTTGACGTATCTTCTAGAAGTAGTAGTAGTAGAAGTGCTCTTATAGTTTAGTATGGAATTCCGTTGTCTGTTTTAGCTCACGATAACATGCACTCTGTTGCCCATTTTCCCCCGAAGTCTGGAGGCAGAACTAAGTGGCAGAACTTAACTTCGCGCTTTGCCTTGCTTCACTATATCTTATTTACTCGAGTGAGAATCGAAACCAAAACTTGTTGCGTTTACAGTCACACGTTTGTGTCCTGTTTGTGTTTGTGGCTGGCCACGAACGGAGAACGGAGTGTCTTAAAATTAGGTTCCCTCTGCCTACTCTTCTGTATGCGGGCTTATAGCGTGAAGCTAAACTATAACATGCATTTTGATACAAAAATAATCTATATATAAGTAAGTTATATATCACAGTTAGGGAAAAGTACCTAAAATATTTTTATTTCTTCGGTCTATCAAGACATTTGGTCTTCGATATAAATTTTACCAGTCATACTATATCAAAATTGAAATTGGATGGAAAACAGCAAACACTGTCTTCACACAAGGTCTTATCTGCCTAAACTGTGCTAATAAGTATTATATTATTTTTAACGTCACGTTGTATCCCGCACATAGTAGGGTAAACACAGGGAACCTGGGTTCCCCATTTAAACACCTCCATTCCCTACAGTTAATATCATGTAATTGCTATAAGTAAGTTTATCCTGAGGTGCCTACAGGAACATTGATAAAGGATGCAAGAACAATTTCCGTGCAATGACTGTCTTTGAATCTAGGTATACATTTGTTTCTTTAATTTCCAAATAAATGGTAAAAAAATAATTGATGACGTAATTTATGTATATGCAACTAATAAAATAGGTTTAAAGTGGAGAGAGAGAGAGAGAGAGTGAGAAATGTACATGCTGTTAGGTTAATTAAGAAAACAAAATAAATTACAATACATAAGTATATGATATCTTTCCAGATCGCCGTGGCCCGGTGGCACAGGTACAGACACAGGATGTAGGTTCGGTTCTCAGTCAGGAATATAATATCATATTTTCATTTTGGTAATATGGGAAAGCGTGGCGTTAACGTGTAATGTCTCGAGAATCCGGCGGGAAGTGGGGAACGGTAATGTGTTAATGGGAACGGGGGGCCTAAGACCAGGTTCCCTGGTCCTGCCTACCTGTGCGGGATACAATGTGAAATTCAGAAAAATATTCTTGAGGCTGTCGTGACCACCAGACTGTAAACGCGATGGTTGGGAGTTTGGTGGAATCAATTATTTTATTTCCTCGTTTCTCAACAAGACGATGTGCGGCGTTGATTCCGACACTTAACTTACAATGTCTCAAAAGTAAATTATTTACCTTAATTTTTGTTTAGCTTTATTAAATCTAAATATCGAATGTTCCCACCGATAACTAGGTCATGTTTTGGAAACTTGTGATATATCGTAAAATCGAATAGGTGAGTTTATATAACAAAGTTAATTAATTTTGTACGAAGTTTGAACTCTGCATATTTGGAGTATACGAAGAAAATCAAACAAAAACATTGTGTTACGAGACTCAGTGATAATATAGGGTTTTTTTAGTTTCACGCTGTACCACGCATATAGCAGGTTAAGCGGAGTGTTAAAACACCCTGTTCCCCACGCACCGCCCATATTGAGATTCATTGCGTGTGTATGGCGGAACTAAACGCCGTGCTTTGTCTTATTAACAGGACGAGGAGAAAATATTTCATTCCCCCGAATGTAAATCGAACTTCCAACTGTCGCATTTAAAGACAAACGCTTGACGCTACGAATGAGAAGCCAATTATTTATAACCTACAATAAGGGAGTTGTGGGGGTATCAACCCTTATTATAAAAAAATGGTCTATCTCGTTATCGTTGAGTTCCTCCACTCTACACGTAGTGTTTTGAAAATTGTTCGTAGTGTGGGAAACGGAGTGTTTTAACACAAGGTTCCCTCTGTCTAGCCAGTTCTCTGTCCACAAGCAGCGTGGAGCTATTCTAATAATTAAATTTTTTTCCTATCAGCAAAAAATATTTGACATCTAAGCTTTTAATCTATATCGAAATTGTCAAATCTTCACTTCCTTCCGTATCAATTTCGGAATACCCACCGTTAACGAAATTCGTTACAATCTTCAAAATTGAATTTCGATGCGCGATGACGCCATATTTAGCGAACAACGTTTAAGCTTTTTATAAAATCATGATTCATATCATTAACAGACGTTTGGCCAAACATTTCTCTTTATAACATTCTTTTCATCCTATTTATATTCTTTAAACAATTAATATCTAAATTCGTCCGTTAAGTTTAAAGGTTTAAATATTGAAAATATATAAATTTGATATATTGTCTCATTTTTCCGTATGTATATGACACAAAAAATAAAATAACATAATTGAATGAGAACGAAACAAGTAGTGTTTTAGTAAACAAAAAAATAGAACAATTGACATTTCAGAGGCTTGAAGCTTATTAACGTGTGCAAAATGTCTCAAATTTATGCGGAATGTGAAGAAGGGGGTGTTTTGACATTAAGTTCTTTCTGCCTTTCCTGCTGTTCAGGATAAAGCGTGAAGATAAAAAAATATTAATCTAGGATTGGGTTTAACTCATCTTGAAATTACAACTTGTGCTTAAGTTTTATTGTATGTCAAATAAAGCTTAAAATATTGAAAATTATTATTGGACTTAGTAAATTTGTCTTATTTAAACTTAGTTAGGACTTACTTCGGGATTGTTTAAATTTGGAAAACTCTATAAACATTTTATTTATTTAACAAATCTCGTAAACTTATAATTCTGTTGTGAATAATTATGATTGAATCTTTTTTGATTATGCCAATATTAGGTTTATAGTGTTGGCATAATCAAATAAGATTAAGAATTGTCTCTAAAATATGTCCCCTTTTACTTTTAGAAAAATATTGAGATTTTTTTTGTGGTTTTGGAGATATGATAAATTGAATTGAAAACCTCCACCTTAAAGTCGGTAAAAAATTACATTATCATTACAATTGCTCTGGTTCTTTTTTTTATTATTTACGATTTCGATTTACTGAATACGTAACAAATATTAAATATATCCCTTAACGTCGAATGATATCTATTAAATATAAATTAATTAAAATGTTTGCAACTGTAGAAGAAAATCGATTAATAATAGTAATTAATTATATACCGAGCCCCGTCCTGTTCCAGAACATATAATTAACAAAATTGATGTCCTCATTAACAGAATTTATCTTAAATTTTATTTGTCTGATACGAAACCTTGATTAAACAGTAAAGTTTTTCTTATATCAATTCATTGTTTTACTTTTATAATAGAAAACATTTTTTTTACATTTTATGCAAAAGAAGTTTTTTTTTACATATATTTCCCAATTTATGGATATTTCTAGGTACCTCTCTCCGTTTCTTGTCATTCGTCACTAGAAGTTTTAGATACGGATTGTTTTAATATATACCTTGATCATAAAATAAACATCAACAGTAAAAAATTCTTCAATAGCACGTTAAATAGAATCTTCATTTGTACGAAAAATTCAGCATTTTGATATAAAGAAAGCTTTTTAAAAGATATATAGTCTACTTTACAACACAATGGCTAAAACGAATAGCACGTAACAAAACAGTAATCACTTCGCTCCTCTCTCATTTCCTTGCGATGTGAAGTAAATATATTGGAGTATAGCATCTTTTTTTTTTCTTTACGCCGTAACCTGTATATAAACGGGTAGGCAGAGAGAATCTAGAGTTAAGACATTAAGACATTCCCTTCTCTGCTTTCTCTATTTAATTTTGAGACATTGTGTGTCTTAAAATTACTTAATAACTGCCTAACGCCGTGGCTTGAGAATTGAAAAACTTTTATAAATTTAATATCATCGATTGGTGATTTTTGATAGAAATTGTAAAATATAATTATTTTCTTAGGAATAATAAAGCAACGAAGTGGATTTTCCAAGGCACCACGCACGGGACGTATTTGGCTAAAGCAATGGTTGTAGGGTCAAATTACACTCGGGGGAGTATTTGTTTATTTATTACATTTGTAGGTCTTCCCTTCCCCTTTTCCTTTTGGATTCCTTTTGACTATCTCGCAAGTAAAAAAAAATATTTTTTCGACATTTTTTAATACTATTTTTTTTTATTTCAGAACATAGAATCAAGACACTGTGTTCCACATCTCGACGCCGCATAATGTCTATCATTTCAGAGCGGCTTACTGAAAATAATAATTACCTCTAAATCATAATCAGATGCTGAATCCAAATGATTTTATCACAGTGATGAATATGTTAAATAAAAGAGTGACGTGTACACCTGTACACCGTTGGAATAGTTACACCATTACAATATTATATTAGAAGTGACGGATTTTTTATGTAAAATTTAGCGGAAGGTGGGGAAAGGAATTGTTTCTCTACGTTTTGTTATTAAAATGTATACAATACAATTTATATTACAATACAATTTTCAATCCTTAACATTATAACAACATAGATACATCCGTCAATTTGAAGAGAGGAAAATTTTCACTTGCCGTAAAGCTTTTCAAATACGACTCTCGTACGTATCTTTATATCTTTATAAAACTCNTTATGTACTTCAGTAAAGAAACATAAAAAAACATAACCTGTAAACAAAGAGTTCTATGCGTCTTCGTTATATCATGTCGGTTTGGGCACTAGACCTTGCAATTTCATTGTGTACTTTCGCAAAATACACTGCAATAAGGGGTGAAGATACAGAACAAAATCCCGCTCACGACGCACATTTGCGTAATGCGGGGCGTATCTGCCTCGGAAATAGTTAAACTTGCCAGAATACACAACAATAACACTAAAAGGATAAAACAATTCGTTAGTACGATATACATAAATGAATTTGGTTGAATTTTTATTATAATCATACTGGGGTTTATCTAGCCTTTCTTTTTAGCAAATTGAAACTCTTATTAGGATCTAGAAAGCTGCTACCATTTTCTGATGTTGAAAAGCTGCAAAGCTTGAAGGTATAAAAACGTTTAACTTAAGTAACCACTACAGAGGTCACAAGATCTAATCTCGTGTGTATTAAATATCTTACTTATTACAATTGTAAGCAATTGCTTAATTCTTCATAGTAAACGTAAGTAAGCAAAACACAATCGATAAAATGCGAGTCGATTTGCCCACCGAGGTTTCTGTAACAATTTCAGGATTATAGGTTGACTCTACAACTAGTAAGTATAACTTATAAACTTAACTTTTAAACGTTAGGATGCTCTGTTCCCATTAAGACACTTTAATTCCACACATTTACTAGACACATACTAGAGCTAGAAAATGATAATATTAAATATTTCCTTGAGTGGGAATCAAACCCACAACCTACCTCGAGTCGAGCGCTTGTGCCCCTGTGCTGTGGCACAGGAGCACCAGAAATTTATTTAAGGAATTCTTAATTAAATTTAGTATTCGTTACAGAAATAGACAAAATTTCCCAATTAATTAGCAATACTGTTAACTAAAGTTAGTCTCCAAACCGATACGAACTTGATTGGGTAAGTTTCTTAAACGAATATTCACGTACCTTCAAACAATGATCAATCAATGCTTTTCACCTTGCCTTTGAAGTCCTCGTTTTAACTATCTTTGACTTTCACAACAATTAACGAAAAATATTTACACTAACATAGTTTTATATTGATTAATCATCCAATTTAAATGCAATCACTGAAATAAATTTGATTTTCTATAAATAGAAAAAAAAATGAAGTATGAGATATGTGATGATGGTTGTGGGTTCCATTCTCGTTTAATTTTCATTCCCCCCCTTTAATAAGGAAGATGGTTATAGAGCATAATGTTGATTACCGCCAGTCATTTAAACGTTATTGTAAAAAAAATCAACCACCGCCGTCGTTAGATTGCCGTATATTTATGTAATAAAAGTAATAATTCATATACCGCCGTAAGATTAGTTCGCGCAAACAAGAAATTGCTGCGTACTGGCGATAAAAGAGCCGACTTAACTAATATGATTCTTCGTCATTCAGATAAATTGATTTATTAAATCCCTATAAGTCCGTACTATAAGTATTCAATTGGTAGCAACTGACTGTAAGTACCATGATAGTGGTAAGTTAATTATTTTCATTTTCGTGCTATTATAATAATTGCGGTCTAGAGTTCTACCATTCAATACGCAATATTGGTCAAATATTAAGCGGAAAGTAGGTATTGGACTATCGTAACACTAGGTTCCCTCTGTCTATCCTGCTATATGCTGAATACTGTCTTGAAAGTAAGAAAAAAACAATTGGTCTAGTCAGATAAGCCTCACGTTCCACCAGCCCGCATCAAGGTTTATTTTTCTTCAGCGTCACACATATAGCGTGGCAGGCAGAGGGTCTAACACTTCGCTATAAGTTTTTCACCGATTTCTGGCGCTTTTGCCTCTACACCAGAGCGAGGAAATAAAAACATTATATATTTCATTTCCTCGAGTAGGAATCGAACTCATAACCTGTCGCGATTACAGTCACACGCTTGTGCCCCTGCGCCACAACTGGCCTCGATATTTATAATTTAAATGGATTAAAAATAATGAAGGAAAACAAAATATATCAAGAACTTTAAAAAAATACATATATTTTTAGATCTGTAAATTAAAAATACAACCATTTAACCTCTGACTTAAAAAAATCTATTAAAATTATAAATAACCTTTTCAACGTCCCAAAGCTTTTGAGCTCGTTAAATTAATATAAATCGACATCATAACACAACTTTCGATCTTTTTCGATAAACTGCTGACGCAAAAAATTCTTCCAATTTATTATATAATGTATATTAATTTCGTGTAAAGCCATAAAGTTTTTTTATAGTAACATGCTATCAGGTCTTTTTAGTTAATTCAATACAGAGCGCGGCGTTAAGCGCCTACTTAGCACGCAATGCCTATGCTGCAGTGAAATTGGGAACGGAATGCCTTAACACTAGGTTCTCTCCGTCTACTCTGCTGCTAGAGGAATACAGCGTGAAACTAAAAAAAAAATGATTGAAATAAAATATTGTAAATACATATTAGAACAGATTATTATTAAAAGCATTACATAGTTTGTTTAATTAAGAAAATCATAGTTTAATGAACAGAATGTTATTTAAAATGTATTAAGACGTGAAGTTTTCACACTTCTAATATTATTAGGGAAAAAATATTTTAGTATCTTTAATAAATATTGAAGATTTTCTGCCGACATCTGGGTCTATCGAATTCAGTGAACAGAAACATTTTAATACATATCCACTGAACTGATAATTTCCTATATTTGACCTAATATTTATATACAATCTTTCATATAAATAATTTCATCACACAAATCTATTCCTTCGAACTTTGGACGTCAACAAAGTTAATGCTAGAAAAGGGGGTGGGTATTAGGGGTAATATATAATTATTTATGAATATTTTCATTTCTTCGCTATGATACCAAGGCAAAAATCCCGGCGTTAAGTTCCGTCACTCAAAACGTCGTAGCACTAGGTTCCTCTGCCTACACTGCCATATGCGGGATACAGCGTGAAATTGATTTATTAATTATCAGTCCTAACAACAAAGGAATGAAATACGTCTTATACCTGTTTCAAATTTCATCTCCAAAAGCGTTTGGGTCTGTGTTCATCTATTACATTATATGTAAGCTGAACTAATACGTTTTATAATAAATTGCATCATATACCATAATATTATTATATTGATAATTTAAGTAATAGCGTTACATGGTAAAAATTATGAGCCTATTCAGATGACAGCGGGTGGTAATGGGAAATAATATGGACTGGCCATACCTGGCATTTGACGCAACGAAATTTAAAAAAAACACCTAGTGAAGGTAAATTTAGTGATGGTAGCGATTTACTTAATTTTCTTCTATCACCAGTCAATAAAGAATTATCCTTTGACATTTGGCATAAAACTTATAACGATAACATAGCCCCGGGCAAAAGCTCTTTTGCTTTTCTACGGCAAAGTATATTATTATTAAAACGAAAAAATATATATGTATTTATATTTCATAGAACAAAGCTGTATATTTATTGAATTTCTCAATCATATCAAAGAAATAAAATATACATTTAATTTGTGTACGAAATTCTGAATGCTCATTATTACGTTTTTTACACTTAAAAGACGTTTTTTTTTTTCAATTATTTGCAGCGACCTTAAGGCAGATTTATTAATTTACTTCTTTCTATAGGACATTCGTCTAGACATCGTTTCTATTCAAATGAGCTGATAGTCATACGCCGTAGTAGACTTGTAACGTAGACGTAATTTCGATACAATTACAATCTCTGCTTTCCATACAAATATCAACTTTTTTTACATTCATTTATATTAAGTAGGGTAGAGTCCTTGGAGAGTGAAAGATAGCAGTAAGTAACGATTTCCTGAAATTCCAACGGGAACGGCTAATAACGGGATATTGCGCAAACGAGTTGTGGGCTATAACTTTTACCTAATAAAGCTATTTTTAAATATGAAAGTAGGTAACAAAAACAGTAACCTTGTTTGATTTTATAGTGCTAATCCATAGTAAAATTTTGAACAGTTTTTCACAAAAGACTAATAAATCTTTGGAAACATATTTTGTGAGTGACAAACTAAGTTCTATCAATCATATCGTAGAGACGACAGCTTCGAGACGATGTCAAGGGCAGACTCTAATGATTTAGTTGATATAAATTTTATGTCAGTCTAGACTTTTAGGTCATATTTGAATCTCTGAAACCAGCTATATATTTGTAAGTATGAAATACAAAGTTGTTACTTACATACGTGCTGTAATGTCGATCTAAGACAAAGGCAAACTGACGTGTAACGATTATTTTTTATTTCATACAAAACGTACCCATCGGACAATTGAGTAAAAATATATTAAAAAACCTGTTTAAGTGTGACTCGGACTCGCTCATTGAAGGTTTCTTATTTCAGAATTATAGGTCTACGGAAAGTAAAACAAAATTAACTAAAAAAGCAAAACAAAACTAACGAAACGAAAGCATACTTAAGATTGCTGACGTATGCGCTTAATAGGTTTATAGAATTAATGGTATTTAAATAATAAATAAACATATATGATTGTTATCATAAATAATGTTTTGTAATTGACATTTGACACTTGTCATTGATTTGGCGTTTAGAATATCCGTCTATGATTTGGTAGTTAAGTAATGGATTACTATATAATTATGATTATACTTAATATATTTATAAAGTCAATGGTAATTAAATAATAAATAATACATATATGATAATTACAATAAATAATATTTTATAATTGATAATGGACACTTGTCTAGGATTTGTAGTTCGATACATCTGCCTATGATTTGCTGGCTGGTGATATAAAACAATGGAATTACGATAATATTTGACTGATAGGATTATTGAAAATGTATTATATATCCTCGGCGATCTTNTTAAATAATAAATAATACATATATGATAATTACAATAAATAATATTTTATAATTGATAATTGACACTTGTCTAGGATTTGTAGTTTGATACATCTGCCTATGGTTTGCTGGCTGGTGATAGAAAACAATGGAATTACGATAATATTTGACTTATAGGATTATTGAAAATGTATTATATATCCTCGGCTATCTTTATTATAAATGTTAAGAGATTTATCATTAATATAATCAATTATTGTTGTAATTGCAAATGTGGTAAGTACAGTACAGGTAAGTTATATGTAATTATACTGGGCTGCAGCAGTGAAAGGCGAGTGTTAGTACTGTAAAAGGATCCCTTAAGCCACCAGGTATGGTCACAAGTCCACGGCACTGCTCCAAGCTTCAGATCATTAAAAAGGTAAAATAACATTACTTACAGCTATCAACCGCTTCTGATGTTTGATCGATACGACAATCCTATTATTCATTCAGACAATTATTGTAATTTATCTTTATTTATATTATCTACTATCATTTTTCTAACACGTGCGTCTTACCTCAGTCAGTGAGGACAAGTCCTTTTATATATATGTTATAATATATTATAACAATCTTCCTTCGAAGACCCACTCCTACGTTTGATGTTCTTTAACGACAATAAGCGGTCTACATATTTAAATACATTATTATTGATTTCTGCGCTTTAAAAAGAAACACTAAACACACGATACTCTCAACACAAGACTGCTGTGTAGTATGAGGATGAGGATGAGGATCAAAACCGGAAGAAAGTCAGGTTATTAACCGAGGACTGGACCCCTTTTCATGTTGTGTTTGTTTTATTGTACACAAACGAATGCAATTACAACAATACTGTAATGGTGTGTTGTCTGCAAGTTATTTCTACTTTCACTATTTTCAATGTGGAGTAAGTCCTCTAGATCATAACGTTTAAAGTTCTGACAAGAGTATAAAGCAAGCCGCATAGTTGTACTAAGCACCGCAATATTTCACGGCAATGGTTCGAGACCAAGTTAGTGTTCACGAAAATTATTTCTTCATAAAATCTATAGTTTACTATTTATCCCAAAATATACCACGCTAGTAGTAGCTAGTAGTCCCGCTATACCATGTACCAACATGGTATAGCTGGAGAGTATCTGAATGTAGTTGCGATGATTAGAATAGTTTTTTAATTTATATTTAGTAG